>PVKH010010892.1:0-18052 GCA_004027955.1 Chaetophractus vellerosus | reverse complement strand
AGAGAAAAACATTATTATTTTTAAAAGCAAAATAGCACACCCCCAAGGAAACACACAAGGGCCACTCAGATGCATGTTTAAAAAGTATGTAGGGGCCAGTGCTTTGCTGAGCATATAGGAGGACAAGTGTATCATCCAAGTCTGGGAATTTCTGGTAAATAGGAAGAGGCTCGGTCAAAAAGAAGTGGCATGCCAGCAGAGCGGGCACGAGATTCTCTGAGGAAGGTCGGCAGAACTGAGACAGTGCAACAGGAAGAATCCAGACCAAAATAGAATAAAGACTACTAGCTTGGCCCCAGGGTCTAAAAGTCATCTCCCCCTCCTTAGAGAGGAAAGACTTCAAGTTTACATCAGAACTTACTACATATCTTTTGTAGTGTGCTGTTATAGCACTCGAAAGCTTTTATACAGTCCATGTAATACAGCTCTAATTTTAGAGTGTGGATTAGGTCATTGTCAACTAATCTTTTTAGTGTTATAAGGATATCCCCCTTAATAGCCATATGCAATAAAATAAAATACATTATTTATGAAATGAAAAAAAAAGAATATCCCAAAATAAGGAATCTCTCTGAGTATTGTTACAGATAGATACCCTTAGTCCTGTTGATATGAGGGTCTTTCGTAGTCTCAGAGTGGGCAAAGCCAGGTAAACTACCACTGTTCATGCTTTCAGACAATGCGTTATAACACGAACTGCTTTATCCAGTTCCAAACTAAGTTGAATCCTATTTGTGACAAGCAGACTAAAGTAATTCCTTAAGACATACATTATTTAAAACATCGTTATGCGTCACTTCCCGGAAGTCCCCAAATACACGGAAATCTCCTAGCAAGCAGAAGTCTTATCTATTTAACCAGGGCTGAGTCATACCAAACAAGCTTTCCAAAAATAACAACAGAAAAAATTTACTTCCTCCTGAAGCTGCAGGGAATCATCTTTGCCATCTTCCCTGGATAATCAACTGCAAGTGGAATTTCTGAAGACACATTGGCCCTAATCAACAGTGTATAGAAATCAACATCACAAGATGCTATTGTGGTCCTTGGAGCAGGCAGTCTCCATCCTGCAGAGATCAAGGGAAAGAAAACACTTTGTTCCAGGTGCCCTAAAGCCAGGCACGTGCCAAGCCCCTTTATCCAAACTCCTCTTACAACTCTGCTGCAGATACCACTTGTAAACCAACCCCTCACTAATTGGTCTCTTAACAGCAAAGAATGAATGATGGCAACAACAACGACAATAACATTAGCTGGCACTTGTGAGTGTTTATTATGTGCCAAGCACTATTATAAGTGCTTTATTCTACACCGAAACATTTAATTTCCCCATAACACTATGAAGTAGGTACTATTATTATAATATGCATTTTGCAGACGTGGTAGCTGAGGCATAGAAGAGCTAAGTAACATTCCAAGTCCACATGGCTAGTTAAGGGACAAAGCAAGGATTTAAAATTGAGCTCTGTGACCCTAGAGCCCATATTCTCAACCACCATATACTACTGCCTCTTGAAGTGAGCTGACCTGGGTGTCCATTTCCCCAGGGTTCAGAGCCTCCTTTGGGCTCTAAGCTAATCCAGCATTAAAAAGAGGGGAAAGAAGAGTAGAAAGAGGGACTAAAAAGCTCTCATGAGAAATGGAATTGATTTAACAAGCAATCCTATAGTTTAATTTCTATACTTGCTAAATATAGCCCTTCTTCCCTTAAAACTGTTTTTTTAGAGAACAGAAAAAAAAATGTTAAGGCTCATAAAAAGGGGCAGAAAAGGACCTGAGAGCGAGTAAATTGTTATCTGTAGCTCATTGTACAAATATAAGGCATTCTTAGGAGTATTGGAAGCCTATAAGAAATTCAATGAATGCAATTCTGCCCAAAGACTAATTCACTGCGAGTCTGCAAAGTGCTTGGCCCGGGTGTTAACTCTTTGCAGTTTCTTGCAGTCTTTTACCATAGTAAAAGTTATTTGACCTTCATGTGCCCCTATTTTCAAGAGTCTGTTTGGGGAATGTGGGGAAGTATGGGGCAGATGGGGTGATATGCTCAAAGTGAAAGAATGAGGACAAAAGTACTTATTCATTCAGCAAATATTTATGGAGCATTTCCTATGTGCCGGGAACAAATGCTCAGGATATAAAGAAGACTGCGATAGGCTCTATTCCTTAAGGAGATTCAAGTCTAGTGCAGGAGTCAGCAAACTTTTCCAGTACAGGACCAGACAGTAAATATTTTTGGCTTTCTGGGTCATGTGGTCTCTGTTGCAACGACTTAACTCTTTTGTTGTAGCACAAAAGCAGCCACAGAAGATATATAAACTAAAGGGCATGGCTATGTTCTTGTAAAGCTTTATTAAAAACAAAAACAAAAAAAACAGGCAGCTGGTTAGAAGAGGCCTACAGGCCATAGGTTGAAGACTTCTGTTCTAATAAGCACCTCAAGAAAATACTTATAGGAAAAACAATTTCTGCATTGTTTCATGTTCAGGTCTGTTGGTCTGTTGTCTTTATCCTTGAACAACTTTTTTTCTGGGTATCGAATTTTTGGATTCCATTTAGTTCCTGGAAGGTTTTGTGGCTATTGTTTCAGTGTCTTTTATTTTTTTAATAATTAATTTTTATTTTATTTTTAAAGAAGTTTTAGATTACATAAATGTTATAGAAAAAATATAGGGGATTCCCATATGCCCCACTCCCTCCCCCTCCCAGACTTTCCCCCATTAACAACATCCCTCATTAGTGTGGTACATGTTACAATTGATGAATCCATATTGAAACGTTGCTACTGACCATGGACTACAGTTCACATTATAGTTTACACTTTGTCCAGCACAATTTTGAAAGTTATGACAAAATATACAAAGTTGCTGAGGAAAAGTCTATAGTCAGTTGATTTTTTTCCTCCTTAAAGGTGATTTCCCAGAAAATTCTTTCTTTTCCTTTGAAGTCCAGGAATCTTATTAAGATACATCTCAGGATCCCAATGTGAAAGTCTTTCATTCAATAGATTTTAATTCTTTTATAATTATTATTTTGATGTGTGTTTATCTATTTTTATTATGCTTTCTTTTTCTAGTTTTAAAAGTTTCTTCAGCATGTCCTCTTTTTGTTTTATATATTTTCTAATCTTTAGTGGTATACATACTTTTGTTCTAGTAGTTACTACAATTTGTATAGTATCTGTCAATTCTTTCCTCTAAACAATGATGTATTTAGTATACTTTCTGTTTCTTCTCCCTTGTTCTACCAACTCTACCACCCAATTTTAGTCAACTATTTTATTTTTCTTTATAGATACCTTTGTAATGTTCACTTATGTGGTTTAGTATTTTCTTTTTGTTGTTGTTGTTGTTTGTTTTGATTTTTTTGCTGAGGTCATATTTGATCTCTCCCTATATTCTTCCTATCTCTTCCACATCTGCCTTTCTGTTTCACATTATCGCTCCATTGAGGTAATAGGATAATTAGGTTTATTGAATTTATGGTGAAAAAAAAATGGTTGTGATTTTTATCTGTTTGACAGTAACATTTTTTTCACAAGAGTTTTCTTTCTCTCCCAGGTTTTTTTGTAGTTTTCAATCACTTATTCTGGTATATTCTTTATATTTATCCTGTGCTGTACATATTTCATTTCTCACCATTGCAGGAGATGAATGTTTTCTCTACCAACTATTTGTAAGAAGTCTGTGTTATGTAGATTCCCCACTCCATGCATACTTGAATATTAGTGGGTTTTGTTTGTAGTTTGTTTAGCTTTCCATCTCCCTCAGCTAATAAAGCTAGACAACCATACTGGTTTGTTTTTGTTTTTTTTTATTTTCACAATGCAAAGACTTTTTCCTCCTCTACTGCCACAGAAGCAGACTGCTTCCAGCAAATGTGGCTAACCTGTGTGATTCTTTATTTGACCATATCACCTTTGTTTCCTGAAAGGAATTCAGGACCAGGGGAGTTCCTACAAATGCTGGGATGGAGATTTTTTTCATCTCAGCCTGTGCGCTCACCTTCCAGAGATGACTTGTTTCCCGCTGGTTCTTAGATCTTTAGCCATGGCATTTCTCTCGGCTTCTTGTGTACCCTTTTGCCTGGACTCCACTTTCTTGGGCTGCCCTTCTACCAGTTTACAGTTTGGAATTTTGCTGTCTTTTTAGTTTTGCTAGTTTGTATCTGTATTTTTCATTCTCCTTTTTGCTTTTATGGAGTTTCTAGGAATCAAGGTGAGAATGTTGGCTTCACCACGCTCAAAGCAGAAATCTCAACATAAACACTGATTACCCAGAAAGGTGAACATGTGTGAAATTGTAAAGTTGCTGAAAGTGACCTAGAGTGACCAGGAGAAGGATATGAAAACAAGAAAAAAATATCAATCTTCAGGTGAATGGTTAGTAAATACTTGATTGTCTAAGGGTGAGCAACAACTTACCTGGAGTAGAACAAAAATATAGGACAGTATCTGGCCTACTGAGAAATAAATCATAATTACCAAACCCATACATGTTCTGCAAAGACAGATAGGAAGATGGGTGTTAACACAATGCTGTGAAAGATTGGTGAAAAGAGTATTTTTCTTTGGAAGAAGACACCTCCTGTATTAATCAGGGTTCTCTAGGGAAACAGAATCAACAGGAGATATTTGTCAATGGTATGAGATTTTATGAGTCTCTCATGTGACCGTGGGGAAGCACAAGTCCAGGTTCCGCAGGCAGGCTGCAAACCAGGGTCTCCGATGAAAGTCCAGTGAAAGGTCCTTGATGAGTTTCTGAGAGATGCCGGTTGTCCAAAGATGAGCTGAGAAATTCTTTCTGCTGAAATCACTTCCCCTTTTAAGGCATTCAACTGATTGGCTAAAGCGTCACTCATTGCTGACGGCAATCTTCCTGGCTGATGTAGATGTAATCAGCCATCTATGCAGTAAACTCACTGGTAACTAAAGTTCATAAACGTCCTTGTATTACAATTAGCCCAGTGCTTGCTTGACCAGACAACTGGGCACAATTACCTGGCCGAGTTGACACATTAGCCTCACCATCACACCTCCCCTTACCAATCTTAAATATGGAATCTGATTTCCCTTGTTCAGAATGGGTTTGAAAAACATGCTGAAATGAAGTGTTTTGTTGTCACTTATTTTATTACTTCAAATTTAATATATTTAAAGACATACATATTTATACACATCTCAATAATTTGGCCTAGAGGCAAAATTTGATAATTTTCTTTACTGCAGTGTCCTGTGTTTTTGTTTGTTCATTTGTTTTTACAGTGTCCTTCCCCCCCTTTTTCTCAATAGCTTGGGTGCCCCTCTCTCCAAAGGGTACTCCACTCTGGCCTTGCATACTCCACCAGGTGATTCATGCTAACAATGTCTTTTATCTTTCATATTCTTCTTTTTGCTCAGATAATCCTTTTCTCTCTTTCTCTCTCTCACACATCACTGTTTTGTCATTATTTATTTTTCAAAAATAAGATTTTATTAAACATCCATTTCTGCATTTGCATTCTTCACTCAACACTATCTTGTCCTAATTCCTAAGTCATCTCGAATAGGTCTAATTTGTCTTTTTAAATTTCTGCATAAGAGTTCCTGGTGCAATTATACACCATAATTTATTCAGCCATCCCTCTATTGATGGGCATTCATATATTTTTTGGGTTTTTTTTTTGCCACCACAAACAATGTTGCAATAAACATTTCATGGATGTTTTATGTATTGGTGCTTCTGTTTCTGTAGGATAGATTTCTACAATTTGTAATCGCTGCGTCCAAGGCAAGATATATTTTTTTATTTTAATAGAAACTGCCAAATTGCTTTCTGAAAAGGCAGAAACACCTCATATTTCTACCAGCATAGTATGAAAATCCTTTTTTTCTCTACATGCCCTCAATAAATATTTAAATCAGTTCTGATTTATATTATTTTCCTTATGTCTTGGGATAATTTCCTCATCTTTAGCAAAGTGGTGTTATGGAAGACATGGGCAGAGATTCAGAAAGAAGTTATAGTGTCAGAGAGTCTCTCAACAGAGCTTTGGGAGCATTTATTTAATAAATACTTTTTCAGATACTTACTATATGGGCAAAACTGTACTAGGCACTGAACAAATTAAAAATATATATATGTGCTCATCAATGTTTCTTTGAAGCCTAACAGAAAGGCGATCTAATAAAATACCTTCTCTAACTGAAGCCTTGAGTTGAACTTGTACCCTGAGATGCTAAGACCCAAGAGCTAAAGAAAAAAATAAATAAATGCAGGCATACCTTGGCGATATTGCAGGCTCAGTTGAAGACCACTGCAATAAAGTGTCACACAGGTTTTGTGGTTTCCCAGTGCATATAAAGGTTATGTTTAGACTATATTGTAATCTATTTTTTTAGAACTTTATTTCAACTTCAAAAAATAAAATAACAGACAAAAGGCAGCTTAACAAATTATAAAAGCATTACTTTAAAAAAAAAAATCCTGTCCAGGCACAATACTGTAATCTATTAAGCGTGCAATAGCATTATGTCTTTAAAAACTATGTATACACCTTAATTTAAAAATACTTTATTGCTACAAAACACTAACCATTATCTGAACCTTTAGTGAGTTATAATCTTTTTGCCTTGACTTTGAGGGCTGCTGATTGATCAGGGTGGTGGTTGCTAAATGTTGGAGTGGCTGTGGCAATTTCTTAAAATAAGACAACAATGAACACTGAAACATCAATTGACTCTTCCTTTCACGAAAGATTTCTCTATAGCATGAATGCCGTTTGAAAATACCCACAGAACTTCTTTCAAAATTGGAGTCAATCTTTTCAAACCTTGTCACTGCTTTATCGACTAAGTTTATATAGCATTCTAAACCCTTTGTCATCATTTCAACAATGTTCACAGCTTCACCACTAGGAATTGTTTCCATCTCAAGAAACCACTTTCTTTGTTTATCCATAGGAAGAAACTTCTCTTCCGTTAAAGTTTGATCATGAAGTTGCAACACTTCAGTCATATCTTCAGGCTCCACTTCTAATTCTAGTTCTCTTTCTGTTTTCACCACATCTACAGTTACTTCCTTTACCGAAGTCTTGAAGCCCTTAAAGTCATCCATGAGGGTTGGGATCAACTTTCAAACTCCTATTAATGTCGATATTTTGACCTCTTCCATTGAATCATGAGTGTTCTTAATAGCACCTAGAATGGTAAATCCTTTCCAGAAGGTTTTCAATTTACTTGGCCCAGGTTCATCAGCGGAGTCACTACCTGTAGCCTTACAAAATGTATTTCTTAACTAATAAGACTTGAAAGTCAAAATGACGCCCTGCTCCATGGGCTGCAGAATGGATTCTGTGTTAGCAGCCTTGAACACAGCATTCATTTCATTGTACATCTCCATCAGAGCTCTTGGGTCACCTGGTACAATGTTATTAAGCAGTAATATTCTGAAAGGAATCTTTTTTTCTAAGCAGTAAGTCTGAGCAATGAGCATCAGAAAATTGGTAAACCATGTTGTAAACAGATGTGCTTTGTTGTTCCAATTATAATGCACAGGCACAGTAAATTCAGCATATTTCTAAATTTCTAAATTGGAGTTTCAGAATGGCAAATGAGCCATTTGGCTTAAACTTAAAGTCCCCAGCTGTATTAGCCCCTAACAAGAGAGTCAGTCTGTCCTGTGAAATTTTGAAGGCAGGCATTGACTTCTCTCTAGCTATGTAAGTCCTAGATGGCTTCCTTCCAACAGAAGGATGTTTCATCTACATTGAATATCTGTTATTTAGTGTAGCTACCATCATCAATTATCTTAGCTAGACCTTCTTAATCATTTACTCCAGTTTCTACATCAGCCCTTGTTGATCCACCTTGTACTTTTATGTTCTGGAAATGGCTTTTTTCGTTAAATCTCATGAACTGACCTCTGCTAGCTTCAAACTTTTTTTCTGCACCTTCTTCACCTCCCCCACCCTTCCTAGAATTGAAGAGAGTGAGGACCATACTCTGGATTATGCTTCAGTTGAAGGGAATGTTCTGACCGGTTGGATCTGCTATCCAGACCATGAAAACTTTGTCCATATCGGCAATGAGGCTATTTTGCATTCTTATCCATGTATTCAGTGGAACAGCACTTTTGATTTCCTTCAAGAACTTTGCCTTTGCATCCACAACCCTTGGCTAACTATTTGATGTGAGAATCATGAACTTAGCCTTGCTCAGCTGGAATCACACCCAGCAGCAAGTTAGAACCCCATGCATATCCATGCACCCCTCTCTGCAGAGAGCCCAGCCAGAACAGAAGCAGCTTAGGAGCACTTCATACAAAAGTGCCTCCAGGAAAAAAAAAAGAGACCACAGCAGAACTATTGGCAAGAGGTGCACACACTCAGTCCAGTCTCTGATTGCCAGATTACCTAATCAAAAAATGGACGTTTCTGGATTAACCCCATCTGGCTGACCAGGGCCAGATACCATAACTGGGAAATAACTGGAGGCAGAAAAGCCTCACAGAAAAAAAAAAGGAGAGAAACCAAACTGCTGTGAGGCTGGATGAGTCCCAGAACTGAAAAGTGTGATGAAAAAGGGGCACTTGAGTGAGGGAGAGAATTTAAATAAATCATAGGAGCTGGGAGAAAGTGCTACACAAAAACAAGCAGATCAGGAGTTTGGGAGAGGGAACAGAAGAAAGGAAGCTTTCTCCTGGAGGTGAAACAATTGCACACAAAAGGGCAATCTTAAACAGTTGTACCACACTCTGTATTTTATATATTTTATGCATGATATTTCTGTAAACCTATGAATTCTATAACAACAAAACTTATTAATAAAAAGAATCCAGGGCAAGAACCAGGTACAGAAGAAGTGGGAAAATCTGGACAGTTAAACATGGGCTACTCCAAAGGTCCAATATGAATTGGAACAAGTATGAAAGAAGAGCCCTCACAAATAGCCAATCTACACTAAAAGCCTAGGCAAAAGGGAGAAACTGACCTTCTGAATTAGCATATAAAAATAACCAGAGGCCAAGACATCAGCAAAAAATTATAAGGTGTACTAAGAAACAGGAAGATATGGCTTAGTCAAGGGAACACATGAAAACTTCAGAGGTGACAGAGAATTTGGAACAACTAATCAAAGAAGTTCAAACAACTCTCTTAAATAAATTGAAGAAGATGAAGGAAATATGGATAGAACTAAATTAGTGGTGGATACAGAGGTAAAGGATATTAAGATGACAATGTGTGAGCAAAAAGAGTAATTTAAAAGTTTAAGGGGCCGGCTCGATAGCCCAGTGGATAGGGCACCGGCATACCACATGGGAGGCCCCGGGTTTGGTTCCCGGGGACCTCTCCTAGCGGGCAGACCGCCCTGAGAATGGCAAGCCGCCGTGGGCGGGCCAGAGCCGCTGTGGGCAGGACAAAAAGCTGCCACGGACAGGGCAAAAGCCGCCACGGGCAGGGCAGGTCGCCCGTGAGTGGAGCGCAGCCAGCCACCTGCGAACTGAAAGCCGGCCGTGAATGGAAGCAGAAGCCGCCCACAAGCAGGGAAAGCCGCGCCTGCACAGTGACCAGTCTCGGCACATCGCTGCAGCAGGGGGGAAGGGGAGATATGTAATAAAATAAATAAATCTTTAAAAAAAAAGTTTAAAAAGAAATGTAACAGAAATTATGGGATTAAAAACACACTAAAGGCATAAAACAGCAGATCTGAACTGGCAGAAAAATCAGTAAACTAGAAGACAGGACAATCAAAATTGTATAGTCAGAAGAACAGATAGAGAAATGAATAAAATTGAGCAGTGTCACAGGGACTTGAGTGACAGTATGAAGCATAAAAATGATGCCTTCTGGGAGTCCCAGAGGAGATGAGAAAGGAAAAGGGACAGAAAGAATATTTGAGGGAATAATGGCTGAAAATTTCCCAACTCTTATGAAAGATATATATATATATATATATTTCCAAGAAGGGTGAAATAGACGCCTCTTAAATAGTTGGAGACTTCAATACACCACTCTCATCAATAGATAGAACATCTAGCCAGAAGAGAAATCAGGAAACAGAGACCTTGAATAATGTAATGAATGAACTAGACCTAGCAGACATATTGTACCCCAAAACAGCAGGATATACCTTCTTCTCAAGTAAGTGCACATGAGTCATGTGGAGAGAGAGGAACATTCATTTATTGCTGGTGGGAGAGTTTGGCAGTTCCTCAGAAAGTATAAAGTTAAGTATAAAATTGCCATATGGCCAGCAAGCCCATGTCTAGGTATATCCCCCAAAGAATGGAAAGCAGGAACTAGACCAGATGTTTGCACACCAATGTTTATAGTGGCATTATTAACAACTGCCAAAAGATGGAAGCAACCCAAGTTCTCATCAACTGAAGAATGGATAAACAAAACATGGTATATACGTACAATGGAATATTATTCAGCAGTTCAAAGGAATGAAGTTCTGATAAATGCAACAACATGTATCATGATGTTGAGTGAAATAAGCCAGACAGAAAAGCACAAATTCATATGATCTCACTGATATGAAAAAATCAGAATAAGTAAAGTTATAGAGTCAGAGTCTAGATTATAGGATACCAAGGGCTGGGCTGGGGGTAGGCAATTGGGAGTTAATGCTTAAATTGTACAATTTCTATTTAAGGCTGTAGAAAAGTTTTGGTAATGATGATGGTGGCACAATGTTTTGAAAGTATTTAAGCACTCAGTTATATATGTGAATGTGGCTAAAAGGGGGAAATTTTAGGTTGTATGAATGTTACTAGAATAAAAATTAAAAACAAACAGACTGTAAAACACAGTGAACCCTATTGTAAACAGTAGACTATAATTAATAAGACAATTATAAAAATGTCCTTTTTTCAATTATAAGAAATGTACCACACTAATGCAAGATGTTCATAACAGGGTGACATATGGGAACTCTGTATTTTAGGTATTTTATAAATAAATTTTCTGTAAACCTGTATCTCCCCCAATACTTGAAATGGGTTTAATATATCTTAATTGCCCATGACAGAAATAACATCTTTCATAATCATCAGATATTCACATTGCCCTTTTCCTTCATTTATCTGTGTGCTCAGACATACATTAGAACGAGCTAGTAGTACATTTGCCACATAACAGACCTTGATTATACTTCCAAAACATTCTTCCACACATTGATGGAGAGACACCTAACACAGGCATAGGATGGCTGCTTAACAAACATTTATTAAACAGTCGTGGCCAAGACAGGCAGTGATTGATAACTAAGGCCACAATGGGTCTTTGGAGACAGAATCTAGCATAAATTCTTATTTGTCTGAATGTCTAATGAAAAGACCAGAGTTTCGTTGTCAGCCCTCTCTTGACAGCTAGGTACGGGCTTCAGGCAGGCCTTTTGACTCAGTGTGGGACCTTAGCTGCCATTTTGCTTACATAACTTTTCCCAAGTCTCAGGCAACTACACAGTTCACTGGGATTATCTCCCAGAGGTGAGACCTCTCAGCGGAAGTCACAAGGAGCGAATTCCTCTGGAGCTGGGTCTGTCAAACATTTCACTGCTGATAGGAGAGAGGAGAAGAGTGGATGTTTGGGAACGTGGAGCTGTCACTACACTGAGGACTGTCAGCACGTACTTGGGCCCAGCTGCTAATGCCGCCACTGGCGTGTGAGAGCACAGTGGTGGCGTTTTCCTTCACCCGGTGCTCCTTTATCTTTGTTGGCATGGAAATAAATTGGTTTCACTTTTTATTTACTTCTTTAAAAGTACTCTAAATTCTAACAAGCTAATGGAGCCAAATCCCTTTCCCATCCCAACCCAAGCCCATTAATACCTGCGTGTGATCGTAACCTCGTGCCCCCTCTCAAACCTCACAATCCCTCACTTTCACTTCGTCCTGTGGAAGGAGAAACCCTCTGGTTGAGACAGAGAGTTCATGAAAGGATTTCAGGCAGTTCGGAACCCTTCAAAGATTGTCTATGTGTCAATCTCGACCTTGCTGTATCTTTGTGTTGACTGTCAGAAAGGCAAGCCATTAGTAGGAAGCCATCTTTGGCCCTCACTAACCATGGAGGTGCAGGAGGGGGGCAGGAGAGGGGATTGATGAACCCCCATCCTTAGAAACAAACACTGAAGGCCCTCATCAGAGAAAAAAGCAGCTGAAGTTTCCAGCTAGAGTCAGACAAAGCGTAGGGAAAGACGTGAAAGATTTTGAAGGTGTCTTGAATGCTGTCTTTTCTCAACAGGTGTTATTTTATCTCTTGTTTTCCGATGATATTAATAGGAAAATCACTATGGAAGTTTCCTGTGGCCCTGAAGTAGGGAAATGGAGTAAAGCAGAGCAGGACTAGGTCCTGTGTACAGCTGGTTTCAGGGGTTCAGAAACTAAGAAATAGAGTGAGTGGTAGCAGCTACAAGGAGAAAGTTAGTCTAGAGCTCTGGCATGTTTCCAGGAAGAAAAGGAAAACGGAGGAAGACGTTCTTAGCCTTAATAAGGTCTATGGAAGTCAGATAACATGCCAATTGTAGCTGCATCCGGGTTTTCAGGTCTAAACCTGCACTATCCAATATGGGACCTACTCGCCACATGTGACTTTTGAGCACTTGAAGTGTGGCCAGCTGAAATTGAGATCCCTACCAGATTTTGAAGACTTCATATAAAAAGGATATTAGATGCTCAATTTTAATATTACATGTCAAAATGGTAATATTTTAATATAGTGAGTTAAATAAAATATTATCAAATGTAATTTCACCTGTTCCTCATTACTGATTTTGATATAGCTGCCAGAAAAATGTAAATTATCTATGTGGCTCATATTATGTATCTGTTGGACATCACTGTCCAACAGGGTCAGACAGAACGATGCAGTTCACCACACCGAAATTCTATCCCCCTCCTCCAGACTCCTGAGCATCACACTTCCCTGAGAAGCACTGAAGTCAGCTTCTGCAGAGCAGTGAAGTAGGAGAGCTTTAGCCTTGATATGACAACCAGTCTAGAAAACAAGCGCGGCTTTCATTTAATGCATTAACTCTTCTACTTGCCTCCAGAAGAAGCCAGCTTTGGGGAATGCTCAAGGCACAGGGACTAGGAAGCTGGAAAGAGGTGTCGAGTCTCTCTCTGCCCCAATTATTTTTGCTTTCATTTTAGCTCTGCTTTGTCACAGAAATCTGCATCTACTTCTTGCTGACCCCGACAGAGAGCAAACAGTCTATTTAAATAAGCATGCCATCTGATGGTCCCCAGAGCCCTCCCTTTTGCATCTGAGGCAACAAGCTCGGAATCATTTCATTATTCATTGTCAAGATGCAATTTGAATGTCCTGGAAACGAACTTTGTTTTATTTGCCCGAGTACTGAGGCTTTTCTTTATCCTAGTGACTTATTACTATAGCATTTGCAGGACATTTTGTGAATTCTGACTGATTGGTAGGTTTTGTTTTCAAAAAGCCTTTTTTCTTTTCTTTCCGGTTTTGAGTTTTTTCTATTTAAGGAAATCTGTTCAATCTGGTTAACAAAAATTAATGAATCATGCATGAATGAATCGTGCAATGTGTAGGCACTTTGATTACCAGATGCCTCGCCCTCAATGGACTCCCAAACGAATCGAGGGAGACAGGTGTGTAAACATACAACCACACCCACCAAAGATTTGCAGACACCATGATGGAAACCTGTACATTTGTGTATAAAGGAAGGAGCAATCAATTTTTCTTCTGGAGAAATCAGAAAAGACTCTAAGTGGCCTCTGAGTTCAGATGCCACCCAACTTCCCACCCACCTACCTACATACCCGCACAGACACACCTGCCCAAACTCCGAGTACCAAAACAGTGTACTAGATGCTCCCGGACATCTTCACTTAGATGTCTTAGATACATCTCAAATCAAACATATAAAAAATGCATCTCTTGCTTTTAAAAATGAAAAAACACACCTCCCCTATCACTCCTATATGCCCTCGGTCCCCACATTTCAGTAGATGACACCACTACCCACTCAGTTCTCAACCAAAACCAAGGGTCACCCTTGATTCCTTCCTTCCTCTCCATACCACCTCAGCCAATCCATTGGCGAACCCTGTCAATTCTGAGCCACCATCATCTCTCACCTGGACTGATGCAGCTGATCCCAAAGTGGACTTGCTTCCTCCACTTGTCCTCATTCCATTCCAGTCTCTAGATAGCAGCAAATGGAACGTTTAAAAGCATAAATCAGATCATGTCACTTTCCTACTTGTACCTTCAACAGATCCTCATTGAACTTGAAATAAAATTGCGAACACTTCTCTTGGAATATGCCAAAATATCTTAAACAAGACACTAAAAGTACTAGTCGTAAGGGGAGTGGATGTAGCTCAGTGGATTCAGCGCTGGCTTCCCATGTACGAGGTCCTGGGTTCAATCCCCAATACCGCCTAAAAATAAATAAATAAATAAATAAATAAATAAATAAACAAATAAATAGATAAGGGAGCGGATGTGGCTTGATCAGTTGAGCACCTGCTTCCCACACAGGAGGTCCCAGGTTCAGTTCCTGGAGCCTCCTAAAAAAAACAAACAGCAAGCAAAACAAACGAAAAAGAAAACAACTCAGGGAAGCCAATGTGTCTCAATGATTGAACACCATCTTCCCACATATGAGGTCCCGGGTTCAATCCCTGACCCCCAGTACTTAAAAAAAAAGTACTAATCATGAAGGGAATATGATTAATTTAGCTTGAAACTGATAGTTTCTGTTCATCAAAGAAGTGAAAAGACAACCCTCAGAGCAAGAGAGATATTGCCAAAATGTATATCTGACAAAAGAGTCAAAGAATATAAAAGATCTCAGAAAAATAAGAAAAACAGAGACTATGCAATAGAAAAATGAGACAAATACTTGAATAAACGCTTGACAAAAGAGAATATACAAAATGTCAACATATATGTGAAAAGAAGCTCCTCCTCGATGGTCACCAGGGACTAAATAAAGCCATATTACAATAACACTACTCCCATCAGGACGGCAAAAGAAAAAGCCAGGTGGTTTAGTACCAGGTGTGAGAGAGGCTGTGGAGCCACTGGAATGTTCACGCACTGCTGGTGAGAGGGTAAATTGGGACAAACCGGTAAGAAAACTGTTTGGCAGCTTCTATTAAAGCTGAATGTATGCACAGCCTATGCCCTGGCATTTCTACCCATAAGTACGGCAAAAGAAAGGTTCAAGATTGTTCTTGGCGGCATTTCTAACAAAGATCCCTAAATCAGAAATTCGGTAAATGCCCATGAATGTTGGGTGACCAAATAAAAGAAAGTATACTCACACGAGGGACAACAGCAAAGAAAACTGATTCAATCGCACACAAAAATATGGATGAATCTCACAATTATAATGTTGAGCAAAAGACAGCAAAAGAGTTCCTACTGTATGATTTCTTCACATTAAATTCAGACACAGGTAAAACTAATGAATGCTTCTACAAGTCAGGTTAGCAATTCCCCTTGACAGAGGTGAGGCCACAGTGAACGGAGAGGGACCAGTAGTTGCTTCTGGGACACTGACAGTGTTCTTTTTCCACATTTGAGTATTGGCTAAATATATATGGCCAGCATGAGAAAATTTATTCAGAAGATAGATATGTATCATGTACAAAATTTTCTGTATTCTAAATTTCTGAAGTTAAAAAAAAAAAAAACAACTTTTAACCATGGCCTACAAGGGTCAGTCTCTTCTCTCCAACCTCGTCTTGAGCTACTTTCCCCCTGGCTTTCCCCGCTCCAGCTCAGTGCCTTCCTTTAGCTTCTCAAATACACCAAGCTCATCACCACCTCAGGACCCTTGCTTATACTGCTCCCTCATTCTGAATGTTCTCCCCTCCCCTCTTCACCTGGAAAGCTCCAATATTCCTTTAGGCCTAAGCTCCTTCTCTTCTCCTTGGCCACCACACACAAAGAAGGTTTCCACTGGTTATTCTCCATCTCAAGCCCTTGTTTGATTCCTTCATAGCAGGGCCTCTGTAATGTGTTTACTATATTTGATTAGCTATTGGTGCAATTTTGTAATATGCATCCAAGTTTCACAGTTGCTTTTTGGAGCTAGGTCAGTAATTCTTCCCCCAAGGCCTCTTTTATTTCATGGAAAGAAACCTGATGAAAAGCAAAGTAATAGTCACTGCCTGCAAACATGCTGGTCAAAACATTTCATTTAAATGATTGTGCTATGATGGCGTCCTCAGGAAATGGAAGCCCTTCAGAAAACTCATCATTATTCTGCCACATAAAGCAACTCTGTGGCTTCCACAAGCACTGGGGACAATTTTCTTCTCTCTCTAGTGTGTGCCTCCTAGAGTGTAGTCTCCTCAGCAGGTGAAACCAACAGTTTCTGAAATTGAAATGATGACCTAAATGTATACATCTCCAGCTTTCACTCGATTCCTCCTTTTTAACACTGAAAGTTCTGTTATGGCCTCCCATTAGCGTAACTGCTCCTTGACTCGGCATTCTTTACTACTTATGTCATGGAAGGGATCAGCAAGTCAGGTTCAGCTGAAATGAAAGAGCAGCTATATTTTCTTGACTGAGAGGTGTAAGTCCATGAGATGAGAAGCCACAGGGCGCACAGAGCTTTGTCTACTCCTCATTGCTCAAGTCTCCATACACAGCCTCACAAATTTTCTGTGGGTTAGAATTTCAATCTGCCTTCATTGAGGAAAAGATTTACAAATAAGTGTATTGCATTATTAATATTTCCAATACTTCATTGTGTGACTTTTGCCTTGTGACCTTGTAGTTCCTCCAATTACAGGTTGAATACATTTCCCTGTCCCCTGTGATGGATTTAGCCATGTGGCTTTCTTTAGCTGGGTGGAATATGGGTATTGTCGATACAACAGTTCCAAACGTAGATCTTAAGAGGGAGCACATATTTCTACTCATACTCTGTCATACTCTGACTCTCCAGCCATCACTGTAAAACAGGGGTTCTTAACTTTTTTTGTTCCATGCACTCCTTTGCCAGTCAGGTAAAAACCATGGACCTCTTACAAAGTCCACACTATACTGTGTCTTATTTAATAAATATATCACACCCGCACCAACATGTCCCCACAAGAATAATGTTTTCTTTTAATTTCAAGTCAAGAAATTAAAGTTAAGAACCCCTGCTGTAAAAGAACACACTTCGGGCAGCTTGCGGGTCCAAGGAGAATGAGAAACATGTAAAGGAGACCTGACCCCAACTCCCAGCTTCAAGCAAAGCTCAGATGCACACAGCCTAGATCAGCTAAGCCTCAAACAATACTAGAAGCATGAGTGAGAATAAGTGACTGATGTTTTCAGCCACTGATTTTTGGGGTGATTTGTTAGGCCACATTATTGTGGTAAGAGAATATCAATGCAATGAACATGAGTCTACCAATACTTGGTGCTCTCCTGAACCTTCCAATGAAAATTAACCAAGTCTGATAATAATTTGACCACCCTCTTCAACCCCCTTCCATGAAATCTGCAACAGCTCTTTGGAAAATAAAGTTGTCTCAACCAAGTAAACATTTATTGAACATACACTATAAATCAAGCCCTGAGAGCACAGAGATGAGTACAACAACGTCTCTCATCCTGGTAGAGCTTTCTGTTCTGGGAGGGACACAACCACCTAAAAAACTTTTTAACATAGCGTAGTAGGTGATAAGACTGTAAAACGCACACTATCCTGCCATGTGTTGGGAAGTGATAATCCCATTGTCCAATGGAGACTGTTTTCCATTGAAATAAAACCATGCATTGAGAAGATGGAGAGCCCAGGAATGAGGCAGAGATTGGGACGTGGGGCCGTTACCTAGCACTGAGTGTGAGCATCTCTTGACCACTGTAGTGGCACCATAGAGGTTGTCCAGTATCTCCCATCCTAAAGCAGTTGCCGAATGGGATTTGGGGTAGTGTCTACACAGACCTATGTAAGTGATGGTCTCCTGACACTAGAGATCCACCTCCCTTTAGGCTAAGAGGCAGAAGTAGAAGAGTTAGTTTATTGTGCAATTTATACAATCCCAACAGGAATAACCATACAACTTCTGTTTAGCATGGTTCTTTT
>PVKH010010891.1:0-18024 GCA_004027955.1 Chaetophractus vellerosus | reverse complement strand
ACGTGTGACTGGGAAAGCATAGGTGTGGTTCTCGGGGAGCGCAAGGGCTGTAATGCTTTGAGTAGCTGACCAGAGGTCAGCAAGTAAATTGGCAGCTCGCAGGTGCTCCTGATTAAAAGTTTCCCTGAAGTTATTGGCGTGTAGCTGGAGATTTTTTGTGGCTTCTTCTAGAGCGTGAGACTGAGGCAGGGATGTGACCAGGTAGAATTGAGAGCATGATAGTTGTGGACGGGTAGGTGCGTAAGGGGGTGGCTGAAACGGGGGAAGGGAGTTACTTTCCGGATCAGCCTGGTTAATTGGGGTGACTGGTCTGTTTTTTGTAGGGTTTCTATCATGCCAGTCGGGTGATGAGCCAATCTGACTGGTAGGGGTGTTTGGTCTACTTTTGCATGTGTCCCCGATAGAAGGCTTTTCAGCAACCTCAGACATATCGATAATTACTGAGTTGTTCTCTGAAGTGGGACAAGAGTGTTCTTTTAGAACCTCCTCCCCTTCTTTACAAAGTTTCTGAATGTCCGGGGCATGGGAGTGGACTTTTAATATTTCATTAATGAGGTTCCAGTAAATGAAGGCAGTAACGGGAACCTTTTCAGGGCCGAAGGTTTGGTAATAGTCCTGCAGACAGTCTCCGACCATTTGCCAAACTCTACAATCTATAGTACCTTCTTGAGGGAACCAAGGGCAGGTTTTTATCAAAAATTCAAAGAAGGATGCAAGATCTTTTTTCTTAACTCTAGTTCCTCGTGTCTTGAGCGATTGTTTTACCTGACTAATATATAACTCATATTTGGAAACTACTTGTCCCATGGTGGGGGATACTATCGTAAGACAAAGAAAGGAAGGGGTGCCTCGAAAGGCCACTCAGGTGCCCGCCTATCTGTGTCTCTCGCGAGAGCTTTGGCCCGTCTTAGCTAAGGCGCCCGAACAATTTACAGGTTAGCCAATCACGCTGTATGATGTGGCCATGGAGTAGGTTGGGGCCCACGTGGATCCTGTGGTTTTTTACCGTGGGACCACAGACTGGGCTGGCGGGTGTAAACCCCTGCCATCCCTCATTCACACTCACATTCACTCAGAGGTTACACATTGCCTCCCCCTTTTTTGTGTGACTTTTCTTTACCTTTTCTATTTTTCTTTCGCTGACTCTCGTTGACTGCTTCACGGACGCAGCTCGCGAGCGAGTTACTTTGCGGCGGTCCCAGGTACGGTGAGTGTGGGAGCGCTCCCTCCTTTGAGTGTGGCGTTCTTTTCCTCACACGGCAGAAGTGCCCCACGTTGGGCGCCAGTTGTCCCGTCCAGCGGGACAGTCAACAGGGGCCTCCGAATCTGTGGGAAAAGAATGGTATGGGACAAGGAGACACGAATAATGACAGCAAGATAGGAGGTCTGATCAAGGTGCAAAAGTTTATTGGTGAGGTACAAGTATTTATGCTCAAAGGGAGGAGGGAGTGGCTTGGTAGTTATCTGTTGGTAGCAGCTGTTGCTAGAGAAGGGGGTGTGTTAGCAAACTGGTGTTTCTTGTTCTTCGAGAAGTCGGTGGAACGTGACTCAGGCTGTTCATTATTAACTCGGGCAGCCATGCTGCGTGTCACTGCTGATGCTGACAAGAGTACTGTGTGTTTCCTTAATTGTCCCCAGCAGTTTTCCAGCCATTCACATTCAGCCTCCTTGTATCCCTGGGTTTTAGAGGGTTTCTTGTAGACAGTATAATGATCATATTTCCTTATCCATTCTGCCAGTCTGTGCCTCTTGACTGGTGAGTTTAATCCATGAACATTCAGTGTTATTGCTTTCAAGCAATTACTTAACATCAGCCATATTTTCTTTGGGTTTATATATGTCATATATTGTTTTTGTTTCTCTTTTTGTCATTTTAGTTCTTACACTCTCATCCAACTCTCTCACTCCTGTTTTTTTCCTTTCAACCTTCAGAACTCCCTTTAGTATTTCTTGAAGGGCAGGTTTCTTATTGGCATACTCTCTTAATTTCTGTTTGTCTGTGAGTATTTTGAACTCTCCATCATTTTTTAATGCCATCTTTGCTGGATAGAGAATTCTTGGCTGGAAGTTTTTTTTTTTCTTTTAGTACCTTAACTATGTCATACCACTGCCTTCTTGCCTCCATGGTTTCAGCTGAGAAAACAGCACTTAATCTTATCAAGCTTCCCTTGTATGCAATGGTTATCTTTTCTCTTGATGCCTTCAGCATTTTTTCTTTGTCTTGAGCATTGGGCATTTTGAGAAGTATATGTCCTGGAGTAGGCCTGTTGGGGTTTATACTGTTTGGTGTATGCTGTGCTTCCTGGACACGTACATCCATCTCCCTCAATAGGGTTGGGAAGTTTTCAGCCATTATTTCCTTCAATAGTCCTTCTGTTCCCTTTCCCTTTTCTTCTCCCTCTGGGATGCCTGTAATGCATATGTTTGTGCATTTTGTTTTGTCATTCAAATCCCCAAGTCCCTGCTGGATTTTTTCTATCTTTTTATCTATATATTTTACTATCTGTTTGATTTCAGGTGAAGTGTCTTCCACATCACTAATTCTTCTTCTGTCTGTTCAAGTCTGATGTTCTGTGCTTCCAGTGTCTTTTTGATTTCTTGGATTGCCATTCATCACCGTCATATCCATTATCTTTTTATGTATGTTTACAGTTTCTTCAGTAAGTTCTCCCAGTGTCTTCTTAATATCCTTAATCTCTTTGTTCACTTCATTAAGTTGGTCTATGATATTTGCTTTGGACAGCTTTGTTTATTTGTTTGATATTCTGCATCTCTTCCTGGTTTTTAATTTGTTCTTTGGACTGGGCCATTTCTTCCTGTGTCTTAGTATGGTTTGTAATTTTTTGTTGCTGTGTGGTCATCTTTTTATCTTGGTGGGTTTATTCATTTGATTAGCTTCTCACTTTACTCTAGGGTTTTATTTAATTGCTGTTTGCGTGTGTGAGTTAAGTTTTGTCTTTGATTCTTTGTTGTTCTTATTCTATTTCATTGCTGTTGTCTGTGTTCCCCTGATGGAAAAAATTAGGGCCAGAGAAAGGGAAAGAGATAAAAAAAGTAAAAGGACAATAGTAATAATAATAGTAATCATTAGCAGAGGAACCACATAAGATCTTGGGAAATGAATATTTAACTCATGTAAGCAGTGTAGAGTAATAGGAACAAAAAAAAGTGGTGTAGCAAAAATGAAATGGGAAACCAAATAGAGAAAAATATATAGAATAAATTGAAAGGCCAGAATCATTAGGAGAGAGGGAAAGAGAAAAGAAAAGACAAAAAGAAAAAAGTTAATAAAAGAAAGAAAACAGGATAGACAAGATAGAAATAAAAACCGGAAAAATTGAGGACTAAACAAAGAGAGGTAGAATGTAAGAACAACAACAGAAAGCAGAATATAGATTGATGAAGGAAGGAAAAGAGATAGCTTTGGTAGACAAAATTGATATACACAGAAAAGGGGTAATCAAGGAAGGGGAAACACAGCAACCAAGAATCAAGCCAGCAGCACCTTGGGGAATTTATCTGTTCATCCTGCTCCCTCCAGATTATTGCCCTGAAGCCTCCTACTCTGTTGGTTCCCAAAACAGCTCACTCAGGTGGGATCTTGCCCCCACTCATCTGTTTTTTGTGACAGAGATCTGCCTATGTTCCTTTGAAAGGAAAAAAATTTGTACCAGAGAAAAGGAGAGAGATAGGAAGATAAAAATAATAATAGTAATGGTAATAGTAAAAGGTAGGAGAGGAACCATACAAAACCTAGGAAATTGAAAAATTAACACACGTAAGAAGCACAGAGGAATAAGATTAGGAAAGTAGAATAGAAACAATGAATCAAGAAACAGAATAGAGAAAAAATATTTAGAATGGATTAAAAGGCTGGAATGGTGAGAAGAGGGGAGAAGGAAAGATAAGAGAGAGAAAGAAAAAAGTAAAAAATTAAAAATAAAAGAGAAAAAAGGAGAGAGGGAGAAATACAAACAAAAAAATTGGAGACCAAATAAAAGAGGTGGAATGAAAAAATAACAGTGGAAAACAAAACATATAAAGATGGAGGAGTGAAAAGAAATAGCATAAGTAGAATAGATTAATAACCGAAAGAGAAATATAGAAAAAAAGAAAAAGACAACAGCAACTTGTTTTTTAAAAAAAGGAAAAAGAAGAAGAAGAAGAAAAAAGAAACATGGAAAAACAGCCTTCTGTCTTAGACCCCTAAGGATCTTCTCAGGTGTTCTTCACTCACTCACCCTGCAGTCTGTTCTCTCCAGGTTTTGAACCGGGTTTTAGTGAGTAAAGTATGGTAAATAAAAGAAAATGAACCTTTCTTTTTTTTGGAAAAAAAAATAGAGATTCAAGAAAAGCTAATACAAAGAAAATGTCTATATTTTCCCTGTCATAAAGTTTCAGTTGGATGCCTGATAACCTGGTAAATCCCTTCTCAAAGAATAGCCAGGAATTGAACCAGTGACCTCACATATACTAGGCAGGAATTCTTCCACGGAACTATCCTGAATCCTTGGGTTAATTAGCCTTTCAGAAGGCTAGCCACCTCTTTTCCCTTGGGCGGGTTAGATCCCCTGCCGTCAGCTGGAGTGGTGCCGATGGCCGCCTGTGTCTGCCTCCTCACTGATGTAATTCCTCTCTTTAACTTGGTGGCTGTGCATGACCACCTGCCTGAGGTGATCCCCCTCCTCTCTCCCTGTTGAGTTGGGGTCCCTTCCGATATTTAAGGGGGGCCCAGCTGCCTGAACTCGCTGCAAAAAATCACTCTCCACTCTCCCAGACCCCTCTTCCTTGCAGGGAATCTGCTGTCACACTCCCTCTTGGAGAAGGGGGCAAAGGCTCTCCACCTAGTCTGTCCAACTTGAAGGCGGGGTATGTGTGCCCCTTCCAGCCATGAGGTAAGCAACCCCCAATTATTCCTGGCTTCCCTATCTGTCCATACCCTCCTCGATGACTCAGAGCACCTTCCCGTGGAGATAGGTGTCTACTCTCCCCTCAGTTAGATACAATTCACCAGGAATTGTACCCTTGCTTAATATCTTGGGGGTGGGGGAAGGGCACCCTTCCTGGCAGTTGGCAGGTTTAATAACTCACGATTACTTGTTTTGGCTTCTTCGTGTCTCTGACCCTCACTCTTCTGGGAGTTGGTAAGCAGTGTCCTAGTTTGCTGTGCCCCAAAGTAGGTCCCCATGGCAGCCTGTGGCTTTTTCTTTGTTGTTTTAGTGAGAGCTAACTTATATGCCTAACTCATCAGCCATGTTCTCACAATCTCAGGGGATTCTTGCCATTCTAGTAGAGAATGTAGCAGGACTACCCAGGATGGGAATTCAATATTCTTTTAGTTATTGTGTCGGTTTTCACCCGCGGAGACAATGCCCCATGAACACCTGAACATATTCAGTGCCTCAGAGGCATACCCCAGGTGTACTCTACCCACTCATTCCCCATCACTGACACTCCACACCAGTGATCCTCCCCTGCCACAGTTGTGACCCTTCTGTGATCCAAAACTTCTCCAAAAATGAAGACAACAAAATAACCAGACATAATTAATAAGAAAATGAAATAATCATTTAAAAAATAACAAAATACAAATTTTTTTAAATTTTGAAATAATATAAAAATATTTTAGACATTGTGTCTTTCATCACTATAAGATCTGTTGTCTTGTATGTACAGTGGCAATTTCTTCTGTATATTCCCCCAGTGTCTTATTTTTCTTCATTTTATCTTCAAAGAAGCTTTAGGTTACAGAAAAGTCACATAGAAAATATAGGGGATTCCCATGTACCCAATGCCCTCCCCCTTTTCCACTATCCCTTATTATTAACATTTTTCATGCGGATGGTACATTTGTTACAATTGATGTACAAATATTGAAGCATTGCTACTAACCATGGTCAGTGGTTTACATTTTACATTTTGGTTACATTATGGTTTACATTTACTTTTAACTTATCACATTTCTCTTGTCTCATATATTACTCTTTATACATTGTAAATCCCACAATATAGCATCATAATGCTTGCTTTAAGGATTCACATGACTTTTAAGGAAATTAAGAAAAGTATTTACAAATATACACATATTCAAGTGTGTGTATATAAATGTATATATGTATATGTGTGTGGATCCTTTTACATGCTCCACTTATCACCACCTGTATATCTCCACATATCCTTTCCAAGTTACTATTTCATATAATTTTTCTTAAGTATGACATACTTCCTTAAGCATATCATAGTGCAGGTCTTCTGGCAATTAAATTATTTATCTGAAATGCTAATTATTTTCTGGCTTTTTTTCTAATGTGAAGTTCATGGCCATTTGTATCATTGTTATTTTATATGTCTGTATCAATTTTCTGAGTTTTATTATGATATGGTCTG
The DNA here is from genome assembly GCA_004027955.1 of Chaetophractus vellerosus. Lineage (NCBI taxonomy): Eukaryota > Metazoa > Chordata > Mammalia > Cingulata > Chlamyphoridae > Chaetophractus > Chaetophractus vellerosus. Next base: position 11,637 of record PVKH010010891.1, on the reverse strand, counting down.
GTGTACTTTTTTCAAAGGTTTTATTTTTCTGATTCTTCTCATAACCTAGTGATTTCTGATTTGATGCTGATCTATAAAACTTGAAGAGGCTCTGGATTTTTCAATGTTGATGATTTTGTTGTTGTTGTTTTAGCAGGCAGTTAATTTGATTGGACTCAAAATCCAAACTGTATTTCTTGCAGTCATCAGGAGCTAAAAGATCTGCTCAGTTATTTTAACTTCTGGATGCAGGGTTTTTTCATGACCTTCCTGTGGTCTCCCTTATAATGCATAGTTTATTGGTGAGCCAAACATTGATTGGGGGGCTCATCCCCCTGTGGCTTTCTTCCTTTCCAGGACTTCCCACTGAAATTCCTGGCTGCTCTGCCAGCTCTGATCTCTTTATGACTTCTCTGTCACCTCAAAGTGTGGACAGGTTGATGACTGGCTGTAAGCAAAAAGCTGCATGCTCCAACCTCCCAAGTTCAATTCCTGTCTTTCAGTGATAAATGCCCATTTAGGTTCTGCCTGTTTTTGTTCATTCTTCAGTGCTTTCCAATAGCTAGGCTTATTTTGTATATTTTGTCCACATTTCTTAGTTATATACCTGTGGAAGGGTAATTTCAATCAAACTATTCCACTGTTACCTTAGTTGATAGAATTTTTTATTTGAGTTTTTTTTTTCTTTCCTAATGTTTCCATTTGTCCTTTTGGTCATTTGTTTATTTAAACTTTCCACCTCTTTCTTTAAATTTTCTCATTTAATGCTATCCATCTTTTCCTATAGATTCTTTCATATATGAATCATGGTTATTTTAAAACCTTTTAGCTAATACCAATATGTTGGACATTTATGGTTCTATTACTATTGACAATACTTTCTTTTAATTATGAGTTACATTTGTATGCTTTTTTATTCATATACCTGATAATTTTCTTTATTATATACTTGATACTGTGGAAAATACATTTAGATACAATTAGCAAGCTAAGTTTCTGGCACTTCGCATCATTTTGATCATGTGATACCTTGCTGTATTTATTTTATTTTTTTCCTCCTATATGATGGTTCTGTTTTCCTCCAGCCCTTCTGTATAGCCATTACTCCTGATACTTGAGCAAGGGTGTGGTCTTTCCAGCGTTCAGTGGATGGCCAATGCCCTGTGCCTTGGCAGAAATTTTTTTAATTTTATTTATTTTTTTATTTTCTGCTTTTTGTACCCCCCCACCGCCCCCGCGGCAGTGATGCACCGAGTCAGCTTCACCCGTGAGGTGAGTGGTGGCCTTGTCCACTCGTGGGCGACTCCACTCCGCTCACAGGTGGCTCTGCTCTGCCCGTGGTGGCTTTTGCCCTGCCCACGGTGGTTCTGCCCCGCCCACGGCGGCTTTTGCCTTCTCAAGGGGTCTGCCCACCCAGAGAGGCCCTGGGGGCCGAACCCAGGGCCTCCCATGTGGTAAACCAGCGCCCCATCCACTGGGCTATACAGCCGGCCCCTTGGCAGAAATTTTACCGTGTACTTTGTCCTGTACAAGACAGCTTCTGAAATATCTGCTCAATGTGTTTAGTCTTCCCAATATTTGTTTCTGCTAGGATTTTTGAAGTCTAACATTGCACCATGCAGTCCAGGAATCAGCCAAGGGCTGATAGGGAGTTTGCACACAGATTTGGGGGCTCTCCCTCTGTGTTTCCCTTCTTTTGGAATTTCTCTCTAATTTCCAGCCTCTTTGGCACACCTGGAATACACGGTCATCTCACTAAATCTGTTTTGCTGGATCTCTATTATCCATGAACTATAGTCTTGGAGTAAAAGTCTCCTTAGAGGAAAAAGGGGTAAATGTGGGAATCACCCAGTGTCACTCCCTTCTACAATGGTCAGTTTCCTCTAGTTTCTGCTTTCTTTTGCTTGTTCTCCAATTATTCTCTTTAAACAATGCTTATATGTGTATATATATACACATTTTGTCCAGTTTATAATTGCTTTCAGCAGGGGCATTAGTCTGATAAAATCTTCTACACCATAAGCAGAAGCTGTAAGTTTCCAGAACAGATTGATTTTGAGACAGCATTTATGTCCAATTGGGTAGATTTTATACTAATAAGGACTCTAAAAGGTCACTATTTGGGAGATGAATAATCATGGACACAATGAGATCAATTTTTGAAAGTATGATATACATTGTTTGAAAATCCCTGGGCTACAAGGTTTGACAGAGCATCCAGGAATAAGGGAAAGTGATTGTAGATTTGTTTGGTTTTGCTAAAGAGAACAAATTTTCTGTAATTCCTAAGTGAACAGAGAAACAAAGAGTACCATGTAGAATAATTTTAAGGTTCCTTATTTTGGACTCTGAATTTATAAAGAAGTTATTGGAGATGATGGGGAATAAAATTGCCCTTGTTGCCAGAAGGGTAGAATACAAAAACTCATCACCCCAAATCTGTCTATTTTACCTGAGACCTAGGACAGGTAGTGAAAACTTTTCATAATTTCTCACCATTACAACCTATAAACATCGTTGTGCTTAGGGCCTTAGTGTGCAGATCTTTTTACTTTTCACTGTCCCTCTCTATATGTTATTGTGCCATCTTTTGTGTTTAAATTATATTAATGTGCCTGTGACAGAAACACGTATCTCTTCAGCCTGAAATTTCCCCCTGAAATGCTTATTTAACATGCCTGCTTTGATGTTTAATAACTATTTCAAATTCAACCTGCCTCCAAATGAATTCTTGATTCAACCCTCCCCCCAAACCTACTTCCTTTCTGTCCCTCTGTTTCAATAAAGGGGAGGCTCTCTGTTCTCAGTCCCCTGAAGTCACCTTTGGCTCCTCTCACTCTTTCGCACCCCAAGCCCAGCATCTTGGCAGATCCTGCCTTCCTTTCAGTGCAGACGTATCATCAGCTCTACTGCTGCACTCCAGTCCAGCAACCAGCAGCTCCTAGCTGTTTTATTGCCACACCCTTTTTATTCATGTCCCAGCTTCCCCCTTGCCCACCTATTTTCCTATCTCTACAAGCAGCTGATTTAAGGAAGATCATTTGATTTCTCTGCTTAAACCTAATTTACTCAGAGCAAGATCCAAAGTCTAAACAAGAGCTGTCCAGCCCCTTGTTGTGTCTTTGTCATCATCTCCCAAGATCGTCCCCATTGCTCTCCAGCTGCAAGCAACCATTTCTCCTGCTGCTTTTCCATAGACACCAGGTGCCCTCATTTGATAGAGCTTGACCTCACTTTCTTTCACTTGCTCTTGTGGCTTTAAGAATGTAAACTCTATACTTCCTTATCTGTATGTTGTCTGTCTCCCAAATTCTTAGAGACTTGCGTGATTCCCTTGGATTTAAGGCTCCATATATGTTATTTCTTCTTCATATACTTTATTTCTCATCCCTCCATCTCTAATAGAATTCGGCTCCCCTTTGAATTCCCTCATCAGTCAGTTCTGCCCTTCCAACACTCACTGCCGGTCCTCTCCCACTGCTTCTGTGCCTTGAGCACTTTCATTTCTTCTAATCACCAGTGGGGTGGAGTACATATCTGTGCTTTATAATTTTAAGGAAGAGTACATTGAGATGCTAAATGAATGATTCTTTTGCTTTTGCATAGTCTGAAAATGTGGCTAGTTATAGAAATCTTGGATTATGAATTTTACGCCTCAAACCTCTGCAACTTTCACTTCGTTGTATTGTGATGATTAAAGTTTCTGAAGCCAGAATGATTATATATTTATTTAGTAGCCTTGCTGGAATTATTTGAAAAGTTTCCTTTACTTTTTTAGAGTAAAAAAATAATTTTTGCTATAAAGTTCCTTCTATTACTTTTTAAAAACTCACCCTTTAAATCTTGACTATTTCAGAACATTAGCACTTTTCTTAAACCGTCCTTCTCTAGTCATGATTAAAATATATTTTCGTTTTTACCTTTCAAAGAAGAAAAGGTTTATTTTTTAGAGCTTTCTAACTTTCTTCCCAGATTTATCTTCAAATATTTATTTCCACATTTTCCTCCATCTCCTTCCATTAAACCACAGAGGAAAAATTGTTCTTCCTGTATCAAAGCTAATATTTCCACATGTACCTCCAACCTCATTCTTTCAAACTTCTCTGGTCAAAATTTTTTAAGATTCTAAAACTTCATTAATACTTTGATTATTTTGTGAGTGGTGGAGTTTAAATTTTACTGGCCAAGGAAATTAAATTTTACTAACCAAGTTTATTTAATTATGAGAAATAGAGAATAAAGCAAAATTGTTTAGTCCAGCCTACAGTAAAAAGTGACAAAAGTAAACCTATATCGTGCTCAAGCTACTGATCTGATTGGTTTGGGATTATACACTTTCTGAAATTCTTTATTCATCTATTTTTCCTTTTTAAATACTGAAGTATAATTAAAGAGTGAAATGCAAATCATAAGTGCACATTTTGATAAGATTGGACAAAAACACATCACCCGTGTGATCCATACTCCTATGAAGTCAAAGCATTTCTAACGCTACGGAACGTTCCCTTGTATGTCTTCCTAGGCAATTACCCCTTTCCCAAGAAAAACACAGGTCTAGTTTCTATTACAATATATTAGTTTGCCTGGCTAAAACTTCTGATACATGGAATGATTTAGCAGGTGATCTTTTGTATCTGGCTTCTTCATGCAAAGAGCTGTGAGTGTTTCGATAGTTCATTCGTGTTTACTGAGTATTCCGTCCAGTGGGTGTATGGCAGTTTGTTTATTTATCCCCTTGATGGACTTTTGGGTTGTTTTCAGTTTGGGGCTATTAAGAATAAAGGTGCTATTAAATTCTCTTTGAGACTTTTTTGTGGACCTTTTTTCCCTTCCGGTAAATACCTAAAAGTTTAATTTCTGTATTATAGGGTGGATTGATATTTACTTTCATAAGTAACGAACAAACAACTTTCCAAAGTGATTGCACCAATTTGCACTGCCACGAGAAATTTATGCTGTTCCAGCAGCTCCATGTTATTACCAACTTCTGGAGTTGTCATTGGTTTTCATTTTAACAAATTCTGGTGAATGTGAAGCAGTATCTCACTGTGGCTTTAACTTCCATTCCACTGTCTACTGATGCTGCTCCTTCGAATAGCTGCTTTTATAAGGAGACCGAAAGAGTTTTGTGCTTATTGGGGAAGGGGTCATTTGATTTTATTTCTGCGTTGGAAAAGATTTTATATATTCTGCATGCAAGTTTCTTGCCAGATTTATGTATTATGAATATTTTATCCAAGTATGTGGCTTGTCTTTCATTTTCTTATTAGTGTCTTTTCATGAACAGAGTATTTTTAAAAATTTTGATTAAGTACAATATACTCTTAAAATTACATCTCCCCCTACTTTCAGGTAGTTTTTTTGTTTATTTCCTGCTTTTTTTTTAACAAGAAAACCTTCTGTAAATGCAATTGTTTGTGCTCTATCAAGGGGAGCTGTAGTCTTCCTAATTATTTTTATTGAATACTGCTGCTTGCTCTATGCTACTTGTATTAATGAAGATTTGGGTAATTAGGTTTAGAAGAACAAAGTATATTTGTTAGTCTGCATACTGAATTTTATTGATGTCCTCTTCTCAAAAGCATTAGCAAAAGGATGAGAATAATACTGGGATGCTGAAATCCTGTGATATTCAACTAAACGGAATGGGCTTTTAGTAGGTAAAGAAAGAATAAAATCATGTACTTTTTTCTTTTTTTGTAGATTATATGCATACACTTTCCTATATTTAGAAGAGGATAGCATTCTTTGATATGGTCTGATGTAATACATATCCAAGTATTTTTATAAAAATAATACTTTATTGTGTGGGTCATGTATTTTGGAGCTTGGTTAGCTCAACCCTAACTCTAAATATGGTATATATGAAAACAAGGTCATAATTTCAACTCCCAGAAGAACTAGAGTTATATATGAAAATATTTAAAAACCAGTGGTTACATCTGTAACCCCAGCTAGATATCTTATAAATTTAAATCATTTACTCATACATTTAGTCTATCATTCATTTATACATTTGGAGAATAATGTAATAACTCTATATACATCAACGTTTTTCCTATATTTCCTTCCCATGTCTTTACTGGGAATATTAATGTGTGTGTATATATATATATATATATAAATTTATATATAAATATAAATATAAAAAAAATTATTCTTTGGTTCAAACCACACAGATTTCTTTGGAAAGTTTTTAGGGCATAAAAAAATCCAGTTAAAGATAAAATTTCATATTCTGTAATCCAAAATTGAATTGTAAAATATCAGCTTTTGCCAAGTACTCTGGGAGCTTGCAGAAGTCATGGGGCCTACCTATTCTTAGTGAACTTAGGCTATTGTAAAAGCAAAATTCTCAAATTGTTAAAAAAAATAATTCTTATACAAATAATGAGCTTATGTCCCATTATTATTTTAATCATTAATGAGATAATCAGTAGAATAACATATGTAGTTTGAAATGGATTTTGAAAGGACTAGGAAAAGAAATGATAAAATATCATTTATAATTAGAAAACAGCATGATAAAACCTTCTTTTGGCATTATTGTCTCTACTGATGTTGAGAACTCTGGAGTCTGATGTTACTCTGCTCCCAGGCTGGCATCGTAGCCTGTCACATTTTCATGGGTACTGATGAAGACACGAGACCTCTGGGCAAGAAAGAAAGGAGTTTACTACTTTGGCATAGAGATAAGCAGGGATATTACCTTATCTTCATCAATTCCCCATGCCCCCAAGTCTCACAGAACCAACACACATGGGCCCAGATGGATGTTGCACAAAGGGTGAGTTGTATTACATGAGAAGGTCCCCAAGCTTAGGGATAAGCAGTAAGCTAGCCTGTAGTTTGCTCCAGAGGAAAAAGTTGTCTTTATTTTACTGCAGAGTAAGCATTCTTACTCCGTGCTCCATAACCTGTCCTATGCTCTCAAGGGAGTCACTGTCTCTCTCTTCCAAGACTGTCCACTCTACAAATATCCTTGGAGGGATGGTCCAAACAAAGAGCAGCGCCTCCTCATAAGCTATGCAAAAATGTAGGAGACCAATAGACAACTGTTTCCTAATAATATTCACCTTTCTATTCTACACCATCAGGGTTTGGGGGCAAATTTTACACTTGAGTATGTCAATTCATTGGCGATTCTGATTAATATGACAGGGTTTGGGACCAAATTTATTTAATTAATCTCATAAAGCATTTAATTAAACATCTGACTGACAATATTCCATTGGGCAGAGTTGACCTCCTCCATTGACTCCAGATGTGCTTCCTAAGATCTCAGACTCAGCCAATAGAACAAAACCCTAAATCATTAGGGGCTGCCTTATAAAGCCAGGTGGCTTTCTCCTTCAGTTTCTGTATATTAGTCCAGGTACCAAACGATGTGTTAGCAATTGCACAGGCTCTACAAGGAAGACATCTAGGGCAATTCTATCATGTATAACAACTCTGGCCAGTGAATTGAGCTGATCTGATGACTTCCAGGACTGAGGTGGTATCATTGACTACTTTAGCTAAATTCAGGGACAAGTTTTATACCACCTTTCTTAATTGGCTGACTGCATCATACAGATTACTTCCTGAAGGGTGTGCATAAATTCAAGTCAGTTATCCCTCCAGGTAACCAGGGAAGCTTAATTTTTGAGAGCGCTCCACAGATATCTGAGGTCTATATCATCTACTGGTCACATTTCCTTAAATACTTGAAGGTCTCTTAGAACCACTCCTAAGGAGGGAGGTAAGTTAATGCCTGGTTTCCACACAAGAATTATGGTTCCAAAGACACACATAATGGCACTAGAAAGTTTTGTTTATAATTTGTTGAGACCCAGGTGGGACCTACATCTGCCTCAGGAAACAGTTTGACTGTTTCCAACGTGGCTTTCTAGCCAACTGGTGGACCTTAAGATTTCTGGTTCAGTTTGAATAATTGAGTCTAATCCTGAGGGCACTTAATTCAACCTATGCCATTTATCCATGCTGACAGCTGGATGGCATCTGTCCAATCCACAAATGAATGAGTGACAACTATGGAAATAAGGACAGGAGATATCTGTCAATATCTGGAGATATTGACAGGGTTTTGCCTGGGAGGTTCAGGAGTTGGGACCATCCTCCATGCTCTGATGTTTCTCATAAATCTCTTAGTAGGTTCAAGGAAAATTTCAACCTAACATGGTCAGAGCCAGGATGTGTGTGTGGAGTGGGGGGTGGGGGGGTTGGGTTAAGTAGACCCTTCACTCAGTTAAATACAAGACACTTGCAGTGGTTTGTAAATGCAATGCCATGATGTGTTCTTTAATGAGATGGCTGCAGGGAGCAGCTCTGAAAGACATAATTAATGACCCTCCTGCTCCATACCTCCTATGGTCTAAGGTGTTTCTTCCACAGGTGCCCAAGTTCTTCTTCACTGCTGAAAGAGCAGTGTCTCAATCCAGTAGCTATAAGTTCCCTTTTTTCCAGTGAACCACAATTTGCATCCAGACATGAAGAGATCAGGTTTGAGTGTTCCAGAGCATCTTAGAAAATACACAGAGACCCATTATATTCCTTACCTTAACCCACATGGGCCAATGTAGGGAAACTTGGGGAGCAGTGCATAAACCAAGGGATCATTATCTCTATGATCTAGGATCATGCCCAGCCTGAGAACCCAGATGGCTGAATTATAATTATTTGACTCCTCTAGGCTGCCTTTTGGCTGGCTGCCACCCGAAGAGTGTATCAAACAAGCTAGCTTGGTTGGGTTTGCCATTGGGAAAAAAGACGTAGCTTGCCCAGGGATGATCTGGACACAATCCCGATTTTCAACATAGGTCTATATAATCCTTCAACTCTTTCATCCTGACCACTACCCAAGAAGCCTCCAAGAAGAGATGATTCCTTTCTAGGAACAGGTATATTTTGTGATCAAAATGTCTTACTAAGGTGTGTGAACTAGGAGGAGTTGAGGGAGGTAGAGTCAGATATATTTTAGAGTCAATAAGGCTGTTCCATTGTTCAAAAATGTCATATACCTGTGGACGGGAGAGCAAGCTGATGGTACATTCAATGCCTTCAGTATCAGCATACTTTGAGTCATTTCTGTGATAAAGACCACACCACAGTCTGATTTCAAATTGTCCAGAAATCCTAACACATGATGCAGATTAGTTCCAAGTGACATAATGGTGTGGTCAGAGTTAGCTGACTTGACTAGAACAGCAAAATCAAAACCTGGAAAAGGGTCATTGACTACAAGACATCACCTCTAATTCTGAGAGTATCAAATGTTTGTTATAGTTAATCTGCTAGGACATGCAGCCAGTACCCTGTGGCTTCCCTCATTATAAGACAAATGAGTCAACGTTTAGCAAGACTTACAAGTCTAGCATATAATGGTAGCCTCTGCATCAGAAACATGGAGTCCTTTATTTGTCTGACATAGGTGTGTTACCATATCTGGTGGAATAATGATTCCAGGCAAAAGTGAGCAGTGCAGGCATGATTGGCCACTTGATTCCAATCACTCTGATCAGAGAATGGTCCCTTGACATGAACAACTACATGAGTAACCTAGAAACTTAGTCAGGAGCCATTATTAGTTTCCAGGAATGGTTTTATTTAATTATTCTACATAATATTTAAAAATCACACTATCATGTTTTGGCTTTTTCCCAAGTTTTAGATAATTTTTCCTGACTAATACACTCTGTGATCATAAATAACTCAAAAGATTAATTTTTAATAGCACACAAAAAGATTTATATCATTGTATTTGTATTATAAAGCTATTACTTGAATTGCTTTCCTTGGCAATTGTTTCCTAAAGTTCTTATAGGAAATTTGACATAGGCTTAATTTATAGCATACCTACACAATCAAGATTACAATGATTTTGGTGCAGCTATTGATATTACTACTTTTAACAAATTACATATTTTTAGGAAGAGATTCCAAAATATTCCTGGTGCATTGAATCTGTGAATTGATGCAATTGATTTTCTGTTTCATTTATTTTATAAGTTCTGTTATAATTGACCTGCTTAATTTACGTTGATGTAGCAAGAGGTGTTAATTAAGAAACATTAGTTGTCTTGTTTGTTTGGTCATCAAAATTAGGGCTATATGACATTAATACTTGAGCATTAACTTCCATATAGAACCTTCTTAAAATTAGAAAATACTTTGAGAATAATGATAATGAAAACACCACATACCAAAACTTATGGGATGTAGCAAAATCAGTGCTTTATTGAGAAATTTGTAGCTGTCAATATCTATGTTAAAAAATAAGAAAGGTCTCGAATAAATAACCTAAACTTTCACCTTGAGAAACAACAAACAAATAAACAGAAAAAGAGGAGCAAACGAAATCCAAGGCAAGTAGAAGGAAGGGGAAATAAAGATGAGAATGGAAATTAATGCAATAGAGGATAGGAAAACAATAGAGAAAAAAAATCACCAAAACTAAAAGTTGGTTCTTAAAAATTTAAACAAAATTGACAACTTTTACCCAGACTGATAAACATAAAAATAGTGAGAATTTGAATTACATAGATATGGAATGAAATGGGGTACATTAATACTGAAGTTATGGAAATAAAATGGGTTATAAGGATATACTATGAGCAATCTATGCCATCAAATAAGATAACCAGGGATATTGTGGGAAGATGGCATTGGATCAGGCAGACAAGGCTCAGCTGTCTCACAAAAACAACAGAGAAAGAGCCAAAAGCTGCCTGAAGGACCTGCTTTGGGGGTCAGCAGAACAGGACAGTGCTGCACAACTCCCAGGAGGGTGAGGGACAGAGAGACGAAGAACCTGAAACAACAAACTCCGAGTTACTAAACCTCCCAGAGACCGCGAAGGGCTCCTTTCCCCACCCCTGACGTATTAAACCCCCTGCTCATTGCAGCTGAATGACAGGGGAGCAGACATCTTCCTCCCTGTCAGCTATTAAAAGGGAAAATGGAGGGGGAGTCAAGGGGATTTCCATCAGTGAATTCAGCCAGCAGAGTCTACCTAAATCTTGGGTCTGGCCGGATCAAAACAAAGGAAAACAGAGAGCTACACCTCCTTGGGAAGGTGCACCAACAAGTGCCATCTACTGGCCTGTCTGGAAATTGCATGGACAATACAACATTGGGTCTCTCTGCTCCTTAACTTTGGGAGAAGATCTGTGCCACATTAATAAGTCCCTGGCATATGTTGGCATGGTATTAGATTTTTGCTAGAATGATAAAATTTTTTTCCTTTTTAAAAAAATTATATATATATATATATTTAGGATACATTGATTACATAAATGTTACACAGAAATTCCAGGAGTACCCATATGCCACCCCCCCACACCTCCCACAACCTCCCACATACACATCCCTCATCAGTGTGGCATAACGCCTGTGATAGATATACACATTTTGGGGCTTTGCCATCAAGCATGGATCACAGTTCAGACTGTAGACTACCCTCTCTCCCACACAGTTCCACATGATACATGATACAAAATGGCCTACATCCTCCATTGCAACATCACCCATGACAATTCCCAAGTCCCCCCAAAAAAACCTGCATTACAATTGCCCTTCCCTCTCCCTGCCCCCAAAGTGTCCAGTGACCCTGGCTCCACATAATTTTGCAATTTCTTTCATTGCATATATCACAAGTCT
>PVKH010010890.1:0-18021 GCA_004027955.1 Chaetophractus vellerosus | reverse complement strand
CGTCCCCGCGGCGACGCGCCGAGTCGGCCCTCCATGGCGGTGGCTCGTTCCGTTCCAGGGTGGCTCCATTCCGTTTCCACGGGGGGCTCCGCTCCATGTTTTGCGGGCAGCAGTCCTCCATGTTCCTGCGGGCTGCCGGCTTCCGCTTTCGCGGGCAGCAGCTCCGCCTTTCACGGGTGACCTTGCCATGCCCGTGGGAACTCAGCCCTGCCCGTGGCAGCTTTTTGCCTTGCCCACGGCGGCTCTGCCCCGCCCACGGTGGCTTGCCTTTCTCAAGGCCGTCTGCCCGCTCGGAGAGGTCCCCGGGAACCGAACCCGGGGCCTCCCATGTGGTACACCGGCGAGCTCTTTATCCACTGAGCTATCTAGCCGGGCCCTGTTATGTCTCTTGAATTAAGAATAGGACTACAACATTTCTGTGTATTGGATGTTAGGGTACCTGCTGTTTCATCTTAGCTCATTTCTTTTATTTAATGATGAAAATATTTTGTCTCCTTGCCTTGATTTTGCTTTTGCCACCGAAATAGATACTGCTTTTGCCAATTCAAATTTTAAGTCCATTTCTGATTTCTTGCCAGTGTATTCCGCTGCAACATTCCCATGATCTATAATGGTCAGATCTCTTGGTATTAACAGCTTTACACGGGATCACACATCAGAATTACCAAGTTTAGGATTTATTTTACTTCTAAAACTTGTTATTTCTTAGAATACCACTGATGACATTTGTATAAAATATACTATGTCTATAAACTTATTCATATTTATTTGCAAGAATGACTCACCACTAGCAACAGACAGGGCCATGAACACACACTTCTAACAAGGAAAACTAACTTATTAGATCGTGACTGCTTCCCACCTACACACTTCTGTCCAGGTTCTCAGAAATGTTGACTGAGTGTCAGCATTTCATTCTCTTACTTTTGACTTGACATCAGTGGATTTTTTTCCCTTCAGCATCTCTCTATGCTGACTTTTAAGTTTTAATTCTCATAGGAGAATGGCACTTAGGGCTCAGGGAAAATGTTAGCTATTATCATTATTTCAATCCCTATCTAGAGGTCCTAGGAGACCACTAACTCACTCAAGAGTAAACCTCTTAAGTATTCCCTCCCTGAGTTAATGTGGCGACTGTTCATTCAGTGGCCTAAGACAGAAATCTGAGTTACCTTTCACTCTTCTGTCTTTCTGGGTTGCAACACCCAGTCAAACCCCAAATCTGGTTGATTTTCGCCTTCAGTCATTCTTGAATCCCACCGTTCCCCCTATCCCTTTTCCATTGCCATCAGCAAGGCTTTAATGCATTCACTCTTCATTTCTTGATGGGACTAATATCAAAGTTTCCCATAAATGATTTGACTGCCAATCTTTTATCCTGATTGCTGAAGCTGTTTCTAAAATGCCCATTTGACTATCTTCTTTTGTTTTATAGGGTGCAGTGAACACCCACAGTATTAGAGATAATATCTAAATTCTTCATCAGGTTACATAATGCTTTTTGCAATCTGGACTTGATCTTGCCACCCTCCTCTCCTGTCAAACTCCCATTTTTCAGCCTCACAGATCTTTTCACCTAAAAATGTCAAGCTTTAATACTTGGAAGATTTTGCATGTATGGTTCCATCCACTTATAATAACCCCTTTTACTTAGTAAAACTTATCTTTTAAGATTCCTTTCCTACTCAGGAATCTCTTTCTCTATAAAGACAGCTAGGCAGAATTAATACTTCTTTCTTTTTAATTTTATAGTGATGCCTCTTTTTTAAATATGTATTTTTATTTTTAAGGAAACTTTAGATTATATAAATGTTACATCAAAAATGTGAAAGATTCCCACATACCCCACCCCTCCCCCTCCCTTGCTTTCCCCCGTTAACAGCATCTTTCATTAGTGTGATACATTTGTTACAAGTGATGAACACATATTGAAGCTGTGCTGCTAACCATGGTCTATAGTTTACATTATAGTTTACATTTTGCACTGCACAATTTTATAGGTTTTGAGAAAATGGCTCTTCTGCCCCTTTTCTTTGAACCTATAATTAGCACTGCATCCATTAAATAAATGCCCAGAGACTTAAATCTTCAGTCTCTTCATATGCTGGTTGAGCCCTGAGTCTCAGCAGCATTGTAACACTGTCCAGTTCTTTGGACCTGCCCAGGACAACTAACAAAAGGATGATGATGAACAACGCCCATCCCCAAAAAACAGAGTATCTGCAACTGCAATCAAGACAGTTCCATCTATCTGCCCCATGGGATCTAAGACCCTCTCAATCAGAAACAGAGTGAGCATCACCATCCCCAAATCCTCAAGTTTGAGGAATGAACAAACATAACGGGGGAATACAACCATGGGCCAAAGTAGACTCATTATTATTCTAGCAATGGAAGAACTTCTATCATTGATGTCTATCTTTTTTATAGCATTCAACAGGAAGTACTACAACTGGCTTTTTATATCTGTCCCTCTCATTGAACAGTGAGTTCTAGGATGAAGATATGTCTCTTTATAGTCTAATTTCTCTATCCTGTGGTAGTTGCATAGAATAAGGGTTGTGTCTGTGTATGTGTGTGTGCATATCACATACCTTCACATACATACATACATGAATACATTATATGTGTGTATGTATATTTTTAAAGAACGAATGAATGTATAAACAAATGAATATAGTTGTGATAATCACTAGCATTTGATTATTTTTAAAGAAGAGGGAGTACTGAATATTCTCTAGAACTTGTTTCTTCCCTTTATTTCAGAGGAAAAAAAGGAAGGGGAAAAAATTTGTATTTGGTCAGAATAACATCTTGCTGAAAAAGAAATAAACACCTGTTTTTTTCAGGATCTTAAGGGGATGAAAATGTTTCTGTTCTCTTTGAGAGTTATAGAAACAGTTTCACCAGAAGGGAAGATAGCAACAGCTGTTCACGATGGAGCATCAAGGTTCCTGAGGCTTCCATGCATAGCAGAAAAATGGGAGTTTCTATCAGTAGACTTTGGGAAAATCTGGCATCCTCTCTGGCCCTCAGTCTTTTCTCCCTTGTAACATGATAGTGTTGGACTACAGTGTTATTTAAGATACCAACCTGCTCTGGCTGTGATCCCCATACAAATTCTGCACAGAGTCTTCAGACAAGCAGGAGACTTAATCACCTCCCTTCATGTATTAGATTGTGAAAAGGATGAGAACAAGAGAGGATTCACCATGGACTATGACGGGAAAATGCACAATTTTGTTATTAAAGCTGTTAACCATTAATAATGAAAATAAATGTAATAATATACTTTATATTTACTAAGGTAGAAGAATAGGAAATTAATGCCATTATCTGCAGTAAATTAAAAAAAAACACAAGGTTCTCTTGTGTTTCTTCACAGTGTGAGAGTTTTTCTCCCTCTTTAAGACAGAAAGAGTAATACTTAATTTTTACAAAATTGCAAAAGCAATCATATATTCAGCTTTTCTTGTGGGACTCAAGTTTTACTGGATAAGAAAGAGAAAAAAAAATCCATTGTAAGGAGCAACTCTACTTACTTGCCAAGAGGCTGCACAATTTAGAGAGTGAATGTCATTCCAGAAAGGAATTTACCTTCCATGACCTGATATTTATCCTTCTTAGAGTGTTAATGTGTTAGCCAAGTGATTCTCAACCCTGGCTGCACATTAGAAATTTTTTTAAAATAAAAAAAATAGTAATGCTAGACTGTACTCTAGACCAATTAAATCAGAGTGTCTAGATGTGGGGCCTAGGAATAACTCACACAATGAGTTAAGGACTGCTGTGTTAAATTGTTACTGCAGTTTTTGCTCTCCAGCAGAGTCTGTACGAAAAAATATATATTTTCAACAATGGACGCTTATGTACTGGGTACAAAAATGTCTAGACCAAATAGTTTTTAAAAAATCAAAATAACCTCTTACCACTTAAAAAATATAAAGCAATATCCTAAAGCATATTAGGTTGAAATTAAAGTTACAATTTCAAAGCAACTTAAATATCCAACTATAGGGGACTAAGTATATTATAATAAATTTTTATAATGTCATTGTAGAATAAATTTGTATGATTTAGGATATAATCCCCAATATATTATTACATTAAAAGAATCAGGTTACAAAACAGCATCGAAATGGGAGACCATTAAAAACCATAGGATATTACTTATATACTTTTTTTTTTTTTTAATATTTATTCTTTATTCTCTGCTCGCGGGCAGCTCCGCTGTGCCCGTGGTGGCTTTTGCCCTGCCCACGCTGGATGTGCCCCGCCCATGGGGCCTTTTGCCTTCTCAAGTGGTCTGCCCGCCTGGAGATGCCCCAGGGACCGAATTCAGGGCCTCCCATGTGGTAAACCGGCGCCCTATCCACTGGGCTATACAGCCGGCCCCACTTATATACTTCTTAACCTGATTAAGATAAATTTTCTCTTCCTATTTTATTTCTGTACTGTTTAAGCTTTCATGGTCATGGACAACTTTTTAATCAGAAAAAAAAAATCATCACAGGTTTTTTTTTTTAGGTCTGTTTGATCTCAGTTGGCAACATGCTGGTCTGAGTTAATGTGAAATCCTAGAAGGGTACAAATACAAAAAATGCTCATTTATAATTGTAAATACATCGGTGAGGTTAATAAGAAAGAAAAGGGGTATCCCCAGGAGCCAGAAACAAAAAGGAAACAAAGCCAGAGGGGAACGTTGGATATAGGTCTAGAAGTATAGTAGCTGTGGTTTCAGTACCCATACACTGACAAGAGATTTGGTCTTGGGTCCCTGTGGATAGGACCTAAACTGAGATCCTTGTAAACAGCCAGGACCTTGAACAGGTTACTCCTCCAGTGAAGAGGGACTAGAATAACCTCACCCACTTGCCTAAGTATTAATAATCACTGAAACAGCCAATCTTTACTGAGAATTTACTATGTGCCAAGCACTTTGACTAACTCATTTAATCATCTCAACATTCCAGGAATTTTATTTTTATCCTACCTGTTTTAGGTAGGAAGAGATGGATGCACAGAAAGGTTAAGCAGTTTCCCCAAGTTTACATGGGTAAAAAGTAGAGGGAAGATTCCAACCAAGGCTTTCAGAATTCACATTCTTAACTGCTATGTTTTGCTTTGACATGGATGTTTATTTCTGTTTTGGGATATAGGTAGGTTTTCAAGTCTTTTGTGAGAAATAGACACTCCAAATCTTAGTTTACATCTATATGTTGAGCATAATTGTACTTTGCATGTATTGTATAGGAATCCCCAAGTCAAAAATGCTAATGTAACAACTGGTCTCCAACTGGTGAAAATCCCTAGGGCTTCTGAGAGAAACAAATAAAAAATATAACCCATAGTCTTATGACAATGATAGAAATGTAATATTTGTTTCACTCTAATTCTGAAGGGTATTCTAGTCCAGGTGTGTAGCTTATGTAGGATATAATGTTGCTGTGAACTAAAGCAGAATGAGTTGATTTTGTTTGTGCTTTCCAAACTCTGCAGTTCTACATAGTTGAACTTTCTTTATTCTTTAAAAGGAAGAAGAAGAAAAGAACATTTATTCCCTAACTTCAATGCAGGTTGCTTTTGTGCCAGAGCAGGCCAACTGAAGAGACAGATTGAGGAATTAGCCTTCCTAGTTTCAGGAAGGGCTATGTGCTTTTTGACTGGAAACAGTCTTGTGTTTGCTGAAGCAGTGCTCCCATCTCTGCTTTGCCCTGTTTACATAAACAAGGCTTATGTTTTGCTTCTGGTTAATCCTGTCTTATCAATGTGTCTGTCTCTTTCCCTGATTATACTTTGAGTTAGCTCTAGCATGGTATGTCAACCTCCTTTCAGAACAAATTAAAAAAAAAATTCTTATAGCAATTTGCTCATGGTATCTGTGTCTGTAGAAGACAAATGGAAGAGCAGTGACTTCACCTTTTAAAAATAAGTTTTTAAAGGAACAGTCTTTAAAGTTAATCTTTTTCTACACGATGCTTATATCAGCTGTTAAAAATTTCCCAAATTGTCTCTATGGAAATGCCAAGGACGTCATTTAACTGGTTTGGTATGAGCTGATCAAATTCCTAGAATTTCAGGGCTTATAAAAAAAAAAGCATAGTGTATGTAGTTATGGGGTAGGTTGCCCAGAGATTATTGTTTTCTTGCAGTGAAGACATTAGGATATAAGTTGAAGATGCAGTGGTTAGGAAATATCTTGTAGATGCACTCTATGGAATAATGTGGTTTTTAAATGGCTTATTGGAAATTCAAGTGGATATGTGGTGATTATGAGCTTTGTATTTGAAAAGACCTGTTTTTGTAGATTGCTGCTACTTGTGTGCTTTGTGATCTTGGGCAAATTCATTGCTTGTCTGAACCTTCTCAACTTTGCAAAGTAGGGAATAGAAAACCTAGACTTGTTATGAAGATTAAAGACATTTAAAGCTCTTACTACACTGCATGAGGTACACAAGAGAGACTTTAAAGAAAAGGTAGCCCCCTTTTTAAGGAAAGGAAATAGTACACAAGAAAGAACTGAGAAACCACCAAGTATATCAACTTAGCTGTGTGCAGTCCAGTCCAAACATCTAAATTTATTAAGCGTCATGTACTAGATAAGTAAGATATTATCTATATAATATGGATTTAACCCTTTAAATATTCCCACTTTAAAAAAAAGACAAACTCTCCTGCCCTGTATGTTGAAGTTAGTTCAAGTGTGTTTGATGATTCAGAGTCATTTTATAATACCATCCATCATATTATGGTAGAGGCCTTCGGGCTGTCAATGCATGTGGGCCTTTCACGGTATTCACTCAGGTATTTGGGCCAGTCTGGTGGGCAACTATTTTCTCCTCCCCTGTGTTGTTCTATTTTATTTCCTAGGACCTCAGGAGATGCCTCTTTATGACTTCCCTTAGCACCCAGTATTTTCTAGTTCTAACACTGACCACATTTATTATAATTACTTACCTGCTTGTCTCATTAAGGTAAGGGGCAGAGTTTGTTTTATCATTACATCACTATCCTCAGAAATTGCCCAACACAAAGAAGAGTTCTCAGGAAATATTTAGTAATTTAATTAATTAATGAATACATCCATACATTTGTGGTCATGTCTCCTTTTTGCTGACCCCTCTTCTCTGCTTCTTCCTTTGACCTAGATAGAAGTGAAGGTGGCCAGCAGAAACCAGATAACAAAATCTTAGTTTCATGTGAAAATAAGTCAACAGTGGCTAGGGATAACTCCAAGTCTTGATCCAGGAATGCAAGGGCTTGGCGCCAGATTTTTTTTTTCCTGCCTGTGCCAATTCCAAGCTTTTTCTACTTAGAGATTTGCAGATATTCTAATGGTTGATGTGGCTGGATGTGTTATGTCCTGGTTAAGGGAGACAGTGAACTTTGAGGTCAGGCAGCCCTTCACACAATTCCAAATCCTCATGACTAGCTTTGTAATCTTATTCCTCATCTGAAGCCTCAGTCTCCTTATCTGTTTAATGGCAATAATAATATTGCTTACTTCATAGGGTCATTGTAAAGTTAAATTATACCTATGAAAAGGTTAGCCAAACTTAGCACATAGTAATAACTATTAACTTTCATTTTTATTATTAATATAAATCACTTGCATTTTACCTCCAAGGAATAATCAAACTATGTTAAAGGTGATGAATTACTACAATATGAAATATTGAAGCATTTCTTGGTAATACCAGTGTGGTAGCTTTGAAAATGCTCTATTCAGATCTCCTGCTGTGAGGAACATAATTGATTGACAACAGACTGCCCTTCTGGATCAAAGGCTACACACAGAGGCCACACTTCCCCTGACCTGTGCCCAGCCAGTGGACTGGGCACAGCAGGGCTACTAATGCAGGCCCATTCCTGCAAGGCACTGACTCCTTTACCCGGAGACTTTGACCTCTCCTTCAGCCAGCCTGGCTTAAAATTCTTGAACACTGGGCTGCAGTCTGAGACCCTTCCTACCCAGTCCTCCATCCTCCCAGCTCCCCTGCACAGGAGTCAGACCTGCCTTGGCATCTGAAGGCTCTGCCTGCCTTCTCCACCTTCCTGTCCATTTCCTTTCCTTAAGTTTCTTCCAATAAATCTCCTGCATGTCTTAGTGTCTGCTTCTTGGAGAACCTGAACTAACACAATTAGAACAATTTTATTGGAAGGTGGTAACATCCTATACCCTAGAGCACGGGGTTGGTATTTGTTCCATCAGGTAAGAAGTGAACGTTATTGTAATGTGTTAACTTGCTCTTTATTTTATTACATTACCTCAGATTTAAAAATTTGGTATGACTGATCATAAAGTATCTAAAATAGGCATTACCCAGCATTTCCTTAGGAAAGGCTACTAACATTTAGGGCTTAACATGATAATCTGCAGGTTTTTTAAAGATTGACCTCATTTAGGACAGTCATCTGTAGTGACAGGCCTTTAATGTGATGTCGTAATTTTAGTCTACAACATTCATGAACCACACACACACAAAAAAAAAAAAAAAGAAGAAGAAAAGAAATCATTGATACCTCTCCAGTGCTTATCTATTTATTTTTACGGTCTAATCTTCTGCTGAGTTCTTTGGTTTTCTAATCCCTCCCCCTAAATCCTCACCTGATTATTATTTTTGTGACAGACCAAGTCCAGGGAACAGTCACCATCCGGAACATCAGTGCTCTGTCTTCAGGTTTGTATCAGTGTGTGGCTTCTAATGCCATTGGAACCAGCACCTGTCTTTTGGATCTCCAGGTTATTTCACGTAAGTATATAAAATTCCAGTATCAACTCTGGGTCTGGAATTCCAAGATCTTCATAAACCAGGAAACAAAGGGTTCTGCTTAATTGTGTTCAGGTTGTCTGAAGATTACCTAGAAATTCTTTTGGTTTTAGCTATTTTTGAGGATACTGTTAAAATGTGTTGATAAATTTTTTAGCCTCAGAAATATATCTTTCTGATAAAATGTCTTTCTCAGGATCCTTAAAATCAAATCAGTTCTTACTGTATGATGCTACAGATAATAGGGGCATTTGTAATGAATTTATAGCCGTGACAAGACCTTCTTGTGGTTTTTTCTTATCCCCATATATCTGCTTAATTATTAGGTCCCCAGGGCAAAATAGGCAATACAGAAAATTTCTCTTTAGTTGAGAATCCTGGGTTATTGGAATTCCAGTTGCAAAAGCGAGGGCTGTAATGAGATGATAAATTATCCCACTGATCCTCAGGGTTAAATTGGGCCTGATCAGGTCAGCCAGACAGGTGCTATCTTATTGCTGCTTTATTATGTCTACTAAAGCTGTGTGAGCCATTTATTCATTCAACAAATGTTTTGAGAGCCTACTGTTATCTTTGGCTATAGGCACTAGGGATATAGATAGAAAGTTAATTGAGGTTTAATTTCATATGGGTACAATACTTCGGGCAATTGTGAACATATTAAGAAGTTTTTTGAATAAATTTATGTGTTTATAGAGTTAAATGGGTATTTATTTAAGTATTCTTTAAATATATTTTGCAGCCCAGCCCAGGAGCATTGGACTAATAGCTGGAGCCGTTGGCACTGGTGCAGTTATTATCATTTTTTGCATTGCGCTAATTTTAGGAGCGTTCTTTTATTGGAGAAGCAAAAATAAAGAGGAGGAGGAAGAAGAAATTCCTAATGAAATAAGGTTTGTGTGTCAGATAACTTGTTTTGCATAACTCATACCTGTATTTCTGCTCATTTTGGCAGTTAAGATTCTTATGTCTGTGATGGCCAAGATAATTAAAATGGTCAGAATCCAAATGTAGCATTTTGGTTTCCATCACAGATAGAATTATGGCCCTAGGTCAGAATTCAAAATATCACTTCTTATGTGTGTTTGTTGGAAATCAGGGCTCAGGTCAATGGTATTATAACTATAGAGTCAGGAATATCTGAATTTTGCCCCCTCCGATCACCCACACTCTGTGCCCTACTCCAAAAGACCTACCTGGTTCACAATTTACCTGAAGTAACCTAATTAAAAGTTAAAAGGCCTTACTTAAAATAGGTTTACACCCACAGGAATGGATTAGCTTTAAGGACATGATATTCTGAGGTATATATAATTCCAAACCACCACAGTAACTATAGCATTATCATCAGCTCACAGACAAATATGATAAATTGTGGTAGCAGTATTCACCATATAGAAAACATTTCACATATGGAAAAATAAGACTGTATGTCCATATGCGTTTATGTTTGTGTTATATAACTAGATATATATGAGCTGTCGAATGAAATATGCCTATTTCCATATGATACTCCTCCAGTTTGAGGTGCTTTAAGATTCATGACCCTAACAGGTAATACTGACTAAAATCGTAATTATGTTCAAGAATACTCTATATGTTTTTGAATAATATTTCATGATTGTTAGATGTTTGAGGTATATATCTATAGAACATTGGTCTTCTGTTGCATGGACCATGTTATGGCTTTTTGAAAAACAGAGAAAGAGAAAAGTCATGTAGAGTTAGAGAGAACTTCTGGTGAAATGAGAGTTAAGAATGATGAATTTCAGTCAGGGGGTGCTTTTTGAATGAGGTGGGGTTATGAATGAATTGCTCATTTGTATTTCTTTTCTTTGAATGTTTGTAAGAATCCAGAACAATCTAAAATATAAACTGTAAATGGAGAAAGACGGCATTCTTAATAGCAATATTAGGATCTTTGGATATTATATTGATATTTTTAAGCCCACATTTTTCCTCTACTTGGAAATCTCCAAGTTACTTTACTGAGTTCAATGCACTTACTTGAATTCAGAGGCTATGAACACAGACGCTGGGACCAGACTGTCTGGGTTTTAATCTTAGCTCTGTCATTTACCAGCCACAGGACTCTGAATAAGTTACTTAACCTCTCCAAAGCTCAGTATCCTCATTTGTAAAGTGGGCATAATAATAGTGCCTAGCGCATAACATAGGAAGATTTAAGATGAAAGTCCTTATTTAAAAAATGAAACAAATATGAAAGTAAACACACACACCCCATAAAAATGGGAACAAAAGTACCACTCTGATGTTGTAACTGATTGCTGATGGCCTAAGAACTCAACATTTGTTTACAAAAGCAAAGTGAAGAAAAGGAAAGTAATTATTTTGAGAATTAATATTTTTAAAAAGCTGTCACTAAAGGGGAAAATATAGTTTCATGGCTTGAATGATTAAGATTTAATTTGTATGACATATAGGGTTATTTATACTTAGAAAAAAGCTTTTCTAAACTTTTCTCCATAAAAAGCTTTGGTTATAGAAAAAATCTACATATAAATTCACTTTATATAACATAGGCTTTCTACTATTAAGAGAAGCCACAGGAAAAAACGTGGGCTTAAAAATATTAAAATACTACCCAAAGATCCTAATATTGCCATTAACGTTGTCTTTCTCTATTTACAGCCTATATTTTAGATTGTTCTGTATTCTTACAAACATTTCTTCATGGGCTTTTTTCCTATTTATAGCAAAAAAAAAGTGCCATTTGTTATTTCACTTATATTGGAAGAGACAGTTATTGAGAGATGTGATATTTCCGTTTTGACTCTTGGAGATTGAGAAGTGGAGGAAAACTTTTCTTGACCATTGTCTCAAATGAAGAGAGTGCCAAACTGAGGCTTTACAGGGCAACCATGTTTGCTTTCATGTTAGTTAGTGTGGTCTCTCCAGAGGATTTGTATTTCACAGACATGTTTACGTGAGAAGAAACAGTCCTAGGAAGTAGGGTGAGATAAACCTCAAATAAATCCCAATAACTTTTTTTTGCTTTTCAGAGAGGATGATCTTCCACCTAAATGTTCTTCTGCCAAAGCATTTCACACCGAGATATCTTCCTCAGAGAACAACACATTGACCTCTTCCAATACCTACAACAGTCGATACTGGAGCAACAATCCAAAAGTTCATAGAAACACAGAACCATTCACCCACTTCAGTGACCTGCGCCAGTCTTTCTCCCTCCATTCAGGCGATGCCAATATAACATCCATCTATGCTAATGGGAACCATCTGGTTCCAGCTCCACATAAGACTCTGGTAGTGACAGCCAACAGAGGGTCGCCACCACAGGTCATGTCCAGGAGCAATGGCTCAGTCAGCAGGAAGCCTCGGCCTCAGCATACACACTCATACACCGTGAGCCAAGCAACACTGGAACGAATCGGTGCCATACCTGTCATGGTGCCAGCCCAGAGTCGGGCTGGGTCCCTGGTATAGGACCTGAGGGCATATAGTGTTACGAAAAGAATAAATGTTATGCCCCCAGATGAAAGAGGGTGGGGTGGGGCGAGTGCTAGGAAAGAAACACTTTCCTTAATATTATATTAGTATCAAGCACAAAGAAGCAGCAATGATGTTACTTGGCCACTAAGATTTGTAAAAAGGGCTGGAACGCTCCATCGTGAAGACTTCTTTCCCCCACCACAGATTTCCTGAGATTCTATTCAAAAGCTGGATCTCAAAGATGTGCCAAGCCAAGGAAGAAGGTATAAGATCAGAACAGCACTTAAAACCCAAACTGCCATCCTGATGGGCTTGTTCTTTAATTCATGACTAACTTCATGGTTTGTTTGTTTTTTTAAAGAGACTAAAGTGCCAGGTGGAGTTTAAATAATGAAATTATTTTAAAAGATAGGTATCTTTAGGAAAAAAAATAATGAGCAAGCCTGTAATATGTTCTGCCTCTCCTCATTCCCCTATTATGTAGAGGGCCCAGTGGCATAAATGGTTCATTCTAGTCCCCACAAGGCTGGCTCTTGTATCATAGAATCAAATCTTTTTACATAAACAAAAGCCAATAAGAAATGGGGAAAAACAAAGGAAATTTCTTTGGGATGCCCCTTCATATTTATTTATTTATCTCTTCCTGAACCATGAATTTCATATTTGGAATATTACCATATTGACAGATTCTTGTCTGTCTCTTTTTTTTTTCTAGGATCTGTTACGGGTCCATCGCAATTACTGTTCATTATTTCTTGGAAAATATTTTTTTAAAAGAAAACTTTTTTTAAAAATACATAAGGGGTATTGGGCTAGGAAAGAAAAGACCATTGTTTAACACCATGTTCAGTGATTTTGTTGGGTGATCTCAGCAGGAGGTCCAGCACGGGAAAGGTGGTCGTGGGCAGCACAGAGCCAAGCACACAGGCCTATGGGACTTAGCATTCCTGGGCAGCCGTTCAGGTCTCCCTTGTTATCGCGCTAGGTTACTCTTAATGAGGCCAACACCTGATGCCTCTTGCACTGAGGTAGATAACTTTCTCCTTGTTTGACAAGTAGAGGTTAATAGGTTGTGCCAGGGAGGGCAGGAGTTGTTTTGTTTTTGTTTTTCCAAAATAATAATTGTTACAAAAGAGGTAAGCCCAAGACAAAAGGAGTGTCTTCAGGGGTGCTGCTGGGAAGGTCTGCCTTATGTCTGTGACAGCTCAGGGTTGCAGTTTTGCACAGGGTTTCGCCCAAATGCATTTTACACTACTCTAAAGAGACTCCTTTTGTGATTAGTTTCTCTGCTTGCCTGGCCTTGTAGTTCATCAGATAATTTACCAGTTCCCCACTATATTTTGTGCTATGTAGATCTGGCTATACTTGTATTGGCGACTGTCTCGCCTTAATCACACTTTTAGCACCCACAAATCTGATTTCTTCCCACATTTGTTTCCTAAATTCTTTATGATACTGCCCTGTGATCAGTACTTCTCTTTCCCACATGTATCCTGTAACTCTCTCTTCCCTCCATGTTTTCTGCCTTTCTTACCTGCAAGCATAGTCATCATAGAGAGAGTGGTCTCCTGATTTTTGGACTTCTTTGAATAAATGAAAACCAACAGCTGTGTATACACTATTTCCAGGAAGGCCAAACCTAGAACCTAACCATTGCAACCGTTCCATTGTTGATAAATCACTGAATTTACTTTAGCATTACTTATTTTTTCCATTTGATGGTTCTTGACTTTGTAAAAACTTAAATAAATGAATGTCTATACTTTTTATAAAGAAGTGAAAATACCATGACCAAGAAAAGATGATACTATCAGATGTTTAGAAAGTGTTTATCTTGCATTTCTTTATCCTTTCTAATTGTCTAAAATTCAATAAAGGTTTATTCATATAAAACAAGTTGTCATTAATTGTCATAATGCTAATGAGTATATGATTTTGTATTTTGTTTTCCCCTTAACGCTATAAGCATTCTTCCATGTTGTTAAATGGTTTTCATAATCATTTTAATGACCATACAGTATTCCAAAATTTACTTAACCTTTCTCCTATCCTTAGTAATTTGATTCCAGTTATCACACATGTTCACTGTGTGATGACTTCCTACACTGAGCTATTTTCATGTTTCCTAGTCTGAAGGCAGAATCCATGCCTGCTATTTTCACCATTGAATATCCATCGCCTAGCAGAATGCCAGTTCTGGATATTGATTAGCTAAAATGACTGATGATTCCTGAACTAATTGCCAATTCAAGTACTGAGCACAATTACAGCTCTTGGTATACATTGTATCATTATTCTTAAGTTTTTTTTATTTTGAGATAGTTTTATGTTTACATAAACTGGTAAGAAACAATATAGAGAAATCCTATGTACCTTGGATTTCTCCAATGGTCACATTGTGCATAGTATCACAAATTGGCATGAATATAATCTATTGACCTTATTCAGATTCAGAGATCTTACCACTTGTACATGTGTGCATGTTTAGTTTTGTGTAGCTTTGTCACATGTAAATTTGACCACCACAATCAAGGTACAGGATTCCTTGTGTTGCCCTTTTGTAGCCAGCCATATCCCATCCTCCTGATCATAACTCTTGGCAATCAATATTATGGGATCCATCCAAATTTTTGCATATATTGCTGGGTAGTAATCCATGGTATGGGTGTACCACAGTTTGTTTAACCATTTACTGTTGACAGATATTTAGGTTATTTTCAATTTTTGACTATTACAAATAAAGTTAAGAACGTTGTATACAGGTTTTTGTTTGAACATAAGCTTTTATTTCTCTGGGATAAATTAGAGTTTAGTTACTGAGTCATATTTTAAGTGAATGTTTAGGCTTGTAAAAAATTGACATACTTTTTTCCAGATTGACTGTACCATTTACATTGCCAGCAATATACAAGTTATTGAGTTTCTCTGCATCCTCACAGGCATTTGGTGTTATCAGCATTTTTTATTTTTTCCATTGTGATAAGTATAGGGTATCTTGTGTTTTATTAGCATTTGCCTAATAACTATTGATGTTGAACATCTTTTCATACTTTTATTTGCCATTTGTATATCTTCAGTGAAATATCCCTTCCTTTGCCCATTTTTTAATTGGATCCTTTGTCTTTTTGCTTTTGCATTTGAGAGTTCTTTATAAATTCTAGATACAGCTCTTGAATGTATTGTTTACAAATATTTTCACCCTGTTGATAGTTTATCTTTTCTTTATCTTCCACAGTTTTTCACAGAGCAAAAATTTAATTTTATGAGTCCAAATCATCAATTTTCCCTTTTATGGATTGTGCTTTTGGTATCAAGCCTAAATTCTTCACCTTACCTATGTCCCAAAGGTTTTCTCCTATTTTGTTTTCCTAAAAGTTTTATAGTTTTTACATTTTACATTTAAGTATGTGATCTATTTTGAGTTAATTTTTTAAGTAATGTATGAGTTAAGTCAAGATTCATTTTTGTTCCTATGGAATTTCAATGCTCCAACACCATTTGTTGAAAAAAGCTATCCTTCATCCAGTGAATTCCTTTGTAAAAAATGATTTAGACATATTTGTGTGGGTCTCTTTCTGAGTTGTCTGTTCCATTGATCTGTGTGTCTGTCCCTCTGTCAATACAACAATTATGACCATGATATGTGTATTTTTATATAAAGCCTTAACATCAGGTAGAATGGTGCCCCCCACTTTATTCTTCTTTTCAAAATTGTTTTAGTTATTCTAAGTCCTATGGATTTCCACATAAATTTTTAAATTAAACTTGTCTGTCTATAAAATACTTTTTTGTTTTGATAGGAATTGCATTTAACTTACAGATCAATTTGGGAAGAATTGACCTTTTAAACTATTTATTATAGTAACAAATATACTATAAATTTCCCATTTTAGCCACATTAAAGTATACAATTCAGTAGTATTAATTACATTCCCAATATTATACCACCATCACCGATATCCATTAACCCTACATTTTCACCTCAATCAGAATCTTAACACATTAAGCTATACCTCTTGCCACACTTGCCACACCCCTAGTAACATATAAACTACTATCTGTTTCAATGAAATGTGCTTCTTCTATGTGTTTCATGTAATAAAGACCATACAATGTTTATTTTATGAGTGTGTGGCTTATTTCACTCAACATGATGTCTCAAGGCTCATCCATGTAGCATGCACAAGAACTTCATTTTTATGACAATATTCCATTATGTGTATATGCCACATTTTGTTTTCCCATTATTTTGATGGATACAGGGTTGCTTCCACCTTTTATCTATTGGGAATAATGCTGCATTCAATTTGGGGGAATATGTACCAAGAACTGAGATTGCCAGGTCATATGGCAATTCTATTTTCAATTTTCTGAGGAACCAACAAACGGATTCCAAAGTGGCTACACCATTCTACAGTGGCACAAGGAAATATATTTGTATTTTATTTTGTAGAAACAGCCTTATATATTTTTTTGATCTTCTCGACCAGCTTTTGTTTTTGTTGATTCTCTCTATTGTTGTTTTGTTCTTGATTTCATTTATTTCTGTGCTGATCTTTACTATTTCTTTCCTTTGGCTTGTTTGAGATTAATTTGCTGTCCTTTTTTAGTTCCTCTAGGTGTACAGTTAGGTATTGCTTTTAGCTCTTCCTTGTTTATTTGATGTAAGAATTGAAGGCTATAAATTTGCTGCATTCTCTTGTAATTTCTTCTTTGACCTACTGATAATTTAAGAGTGTGTTGTTTAATCTCCATATGCTTATGAATTTTCCCTTTTTCCATCCATTATTGACTTCCAGTTTCATTGTTATGACCAGAGGAAGTGTTTTGTATAATTTCAGTCTTTTTAATTTTATTGAGACTTGTCTTGTGACCCAACATATGATCTGTCTTGGAAAAGGATACATGAACACTTGAAAAGAATGTATAACCTGCTTTTGGGGGGGGGGTGCAATGCTCTATAAAAATCCATTAGTCCTAGTTCATTTATATTATTCAAGTTTTCTATTTATCCTCTGTCCAGATGTTCTGTCCAATGCTGAGAGTGGTATGTTGAAGTCTCCAACTATTGTTTTAGAGACATCTATTTTTCCCTTTAGTTCTGTGAGTGTGTGCCTCATGTATCTTGGAGCACTGAGGTTAGATGTACAAATATTTAGTGTATTTATTTATTCTTGGTGAATTGCCCCTTTGATTAATATATAATGACCTCCTTCATCCCTTATAACAGTTCTGCATTTAAAATATATTTTGTCCAGTATTACTATCGCTACTCCAGCTCTTTCTTGGTTACTATTTGCATGGAATATCTTTTCCAACCTTTCACTTTTAACCTGTTTGTGTCCTTGCATCTGAGGTGAGTCTCTTGTTGACAACATATAGATGGCTTATATTTTTTTATTCATTCTATTAGTCTATGTCTTTTAATTGGGGAGTTCAAACCATTAACATTCAATGTTGGGGCCGGCTGTAGCTCAATTGATAGGGTGCCAGTTTACCACATGGGAGGCCCCGGGTTCGGTTCCTGGGGCCTCCTTGAGCAGGCAGACCGCCTTGAGAAGGCAAGTCGCCATGGGCAGGGCAAAGCTGCCGTGGGCAGGGCAAAGCTGCCGTGGGCAGGGCAAGCTGCCTGCGAGCAGGCAAGGCCACCTGCGAGCAGACAAGGCCACCACGCAGTGAGCTGACTTGGCAGGTTGCTTCAATGAGGGGGAGACAAGCAGACACAGAAGAACACAAAAATGAACACAGCAAGAACAAGCAGAAAGGGGGGCGGATATAT
>PVKH010010889.1:0-18027 GCA_004027955.1 Chaetophractus vellerosus | reverse complement strand
GGACGAGCTGGGAAATTCTCTCCGAATGTTGAAATCAGTTCCCTTTTATAAGCAGTCAACTGAATGGATAACAGCGTCATCCATTCTTCATCCAATCTTGCTGATTGATGCAGATGCTATTAGCCCCAGGCTTGCTGGACCCAACAGCTGGGCACAATTACCTGGCCGAGTTGACACATTAGCCTAGCCATCACAACCCTGTACCTTGCCATTTGGTAGAGGAGGCAAGGATTGCTGACAGCTAGTGTTAGGCCAGAAAGCAAACCCCTCGATGATGCTTTGATTTGATAGTTTCCCACGCTCTAACCATAAGTGAATAAATTCCTATTGTTCACGCTGTACCATTTCATTGTATATTGCTTCAAGTAGCCTAGGAAACTAAAAGAACTGCTATGAACATTGGGTACAGGTATTTGGGTGAATATAAATGATCATTTCTCTGGAATAAATGATCAAGTGTGCAACTGCTGGGTAGTGTGGTAATTATTTTTTAAGGAATAGCCATTTTTTTCCCCGAGAGTACAGAAAAAAACTTGTACCATTTAGTAATATAGTCACTTATGCTTTTAAAAATTGTTTGATTGGTATATCTTTTCCACTCTTTGATTATTTTTCCACCTTTAATTTTAACCAACCTATGTCATTGAATTTGAGGTGAGTTTCTTATAAACAGTCTATAGTTGGGTCATGTATTTTTTTTTAAACACATCCTGCTAATCTTTGTTAATTTGTGTATTTTGACAATTTTATTTAAGATAATTATCAACATGTTAGAGCTAATGTCTAGCATTTCATTGTTTCCTTCCTCTGTTTCTCGTTTCTCTCTTTCTCTTTCATTGTCTTCATGTTTATTACCTGAACATTTTTGAGGATTCCATCTTAATTTTTTATACTATTTTTGAGTGTGGCTGCTTTCGGTTTTACAATATGCATATGTGAATTTTGAAGCCTACTAGTATCCACAATTTATTTTTTTAAGTGAAGTGTGGAAATATTGCTATTTAGTTTCCTTTACCTTTACCACTTCTAAATATAATTATCTTGAATATCAGATGGTATTGTAAATTTTTTTTCAGCACTAAATATCATTTATAAAAACTCAACAGAAATAAGAGTCTCTTGTATGGTTCTATATTTCTGCTCTTTCTTTTGAAATTACTTCTTTCCTGATGTTCCCAGGCAATTTCATTTATAATTTCCCTTTTTTGGAAGAACTTCTGTTATTCAATATTTAAGTGTAGTTCTGGTGACAATTTATTGTAGTTTTCTTATATCTGAGCATGTCATTTTTTTTAAAGGACTAAATAAATGGAGAAATAAAACGAGTCTGTGGACTGCAGAACTTAATATCTTTAAGATGTTTATTCACACAAAATTGATATTCTATTCAAATCAACTCCAATCTAATCCCCAAAGAGCTTTTTTTGTAGAAATTGATAAGCTCTCAAATTTTATATGGAATTAAAAAAACTAGAAAATCAAAATCATTTTGAAAAAAGAACATAGTTATGAACTTACATCACCTACATTGTTCAAGACTTACTATAGAAATCAAGACAGTAAGGAATTGACATGATAGACCTAAAAAACCAATGGTAGAGGTAAAAGTATCCAGAAATATAACCACAGTGATATGTATATATAGTCAAAGGGATTTCAACTAAGATGCCAAAGTAACTAAAAGACAAATGGAAAGAATAATATACTAATATGCTTAGCAACATGAATGAATCTCAGAAACTTTATGTTGAGCCAAAGAAGCAAGATAGAAAAGCATATATACTGTATGATTCTCTATATTGAAGTCCTGCCATATAACCACTTAAGATTTATGCAATTAGTGGTATATAACTTTTAGCTCAATTAAGTATTGTTAGGTTTTATAAAATAGTAACTTTTTAAAGGACTGTAATCTAAATAAGCTTTACCTAGTAATTATACAATTTAATTTGAATTGGTCTATCTGTACACATATTTTTGAAGGATTACTTAATATGATTTTTAAATGTCTATGTTAGAATCATATGCTTTTAGGTTTAGAAGGGATTTTCGATATCATATAATGCAAACTCATAATTGTGTAGGTAAGGAAAATGAGGTGCAGAAAAACTTATTGATTTGAACCAAATCAAATATCTAATTCTCATCCATTTCTCAACTTCCCCCAACTGTTCTCTTTCCATTATGCCAAACTGTCTCTTAGGTCCAAAATAATTGGAAGGTGAGAAAAAAAATCTTTTTACTGATTGTTTATTCCATCTTACAATACAATTTCACATATAGTTGGATCAATTTCATGCAAAATGATGATTATTTTAGGCCTTGATGATTATTTGAAAGATTGTATTAATCAAAGGTGAAAGTTGTGATGATATCAATCATTCTAAATAAGTATACAAATGGAGTTCAAATTATAAGTAGAGAATTCCACAAATGAAAATGTTTTGCTCTATTGCCTGTGAGAAATATATATTCCTTTTTATGTTTTCAGATTTTCTGGCATTAGACATTTATTAAATCACACCTCAGTGATAAAAGCTAATTTCATACACAGCATGGAATTTCACTGCCAGTATTGAATATAATTACATTATTATAGTAAAAATATTATTTCCAATATAAACAATAGCATATATACTCTGACCTAGCTTAAATTTGAACTAAATTATGGTTAAATCTATAAGCTCTCTAGAAAAAATAATCTGTATTCCAGGGAGAAAAATGGAATCAGTACAAATGCAGTTACAAATGCAGTAAGAAATATTTTGTTAGAAATTGTTCCCCCCGAAACCCAGATGTTATAACTTATACAATGCAAAGTTAGAAAAATTCTGTTGATTACCTTGTGATTGGAAAGAAACTTGTAATGTTAAATTTTGAATGAGAGACTTTTAGAGTAATAAACACTTTAAATTTTCTGTGTTTACTAATCCTACTGTCCCTCACATATTATTTATACTCATGAAATGTTCTTAATTTGAATTATCAAAAAAGCAAAGCACAAAATGTTTTTATTTATAAAGCCATTGATTATTCTTAATTTTTTCTTACACTACAAATAGCTCTTTCTCTTCCCCTTTTTTGTCCCCAGTAATTTGCTACAAGTTTCTTCAGTATTAATTTTTTAATTTTTTGCTGTAGCCATTATGACTAACACTTATCAATCTATAAAAATCTGCCTCATTTACTGTCATTCACATTCTATTCTAATTAAATGTGTTACCAATTTCTTCTTAACTAGATTTTAAGATCCTCAGGGCAGGAATTCTAGTTTCTTTGTCCCTATCATCCTCTAATTACTACATGTTGCAGGATCTGCAGATGCATTCACTTTGATTTGGCAATTACCAAGTCCCACTGATGAATTGTTCAGTGTAGGAATAATCTACTTCTGGAGTCATAGACTTCCCTCACCATGTCTTGCCACATTTGTAATTATCTCCTTTCTTTCTCTAGTTCACTCTCAGTCACCATTGTAATCATGTACCATTTAAAAAATATTGTACCATGATGAGGACTGCATGATATATGCGTTACATTTTTTTTTCATTAACATGATGAGGGATATTTCATTGTTTGATTTAGGCAATAATCTTATCAATAATTTTATTGGAAAGATCAGGTGATTATAGCATACAGTTGATTATAAAATAATCTATCTGATATCTCTAACAGGACCAGATTAGCCAACCATAAAAATATTCAAGCTTAGGAGAGTATTAAAATGCTGCTTTTTCACTAAGCATAGAGAAGATCTTGAAAGTTATAAAATTTTAAACGACAGCTAAATTGCAAGCAATAGCCCTACAGATGGAACTAGAGAAGCCCATTCAGAAATAAATCTGAGTGAAAGAGATTACAAATTTATGAACTAAGTTTGAAAAGTATATAGTATCAGTGAGGGTCCTGACAGGAAATAAAGGGTACATTCAAATCAGCATAGTTTGATTTTACAAAGAAATAATGAAAAACATGAGTGTAGGATATCAATATGGAAGGTACAGTGCAGGGTTAGTAACAGCTAAGCTATTGCCACCTTCTTGGCTCAAAGAGACGAAGGGAAGTATGATTATTAAACACAGAAGGATAAAGGCCCCAGAAGAGCCGGGGGCATTGAGTAGGAAGTAGATACAACTTGGTAACCTCACAGAGAAGCTGGGGAATAAACACTTAGAACTAATCCTCCTCTCCCCGTTGGGTGAGTTGGTACAACGGTATTCTGTGGAAACAGAATTTCTGGGCACAACCGAAACTTTCAGAAAATGAACCCCCTTTTTACTTTCATAGAATAAAGTACCCAGAAAGGTAAATAATCTCATCAATTACACAGCACAAGAGCAGGGGAAGAAGTCCCATCCTGGCTAGTCTCCCAGGGTGGCCAAAAACTGCTCTGGGTAGGGGTCCATTGATGGCAGCTCCACGTGTTCCACTTTGCACAGGAGAAAAGAGTCTGTGCTGCTTGAGTGATTTTTATCCACCTCAAGGGGAGCTCACCCTGCCACTGAGATTTCCTATTCTGGTAAGCATCTGTAGCTGCTTGTTCACAGTTTCTGGGTTTAAGGACAGGACAGGCCTTTTCTTCATACTTAATCTCTCCCCTAGGTTGTGGAATGGCACACAGAAGAAAACGAGGTAAGAATAGCAGAAAGCTAAAGTCTGGCCACTTTGTGTTTGTGGCTTCCCAAGAGAAAGAGGTAGGGTAAGCGAGGTCTGGATGATGGCCACTGCTTGACAGGTGTCTGTGGTTTCCCTAACACTCCCTCTTATCTCCTGCTGGGACTCTCCCCAGTTTGCAGAATCCAGTGAATATAGGGTATGGTAGCCTTTTGATGTAGTCAGTACAGGTTAGCTTCCCATAGCACAGAGTAAGATATAAATGGGTGGCAAAGAGATCTGAAGGGACAAACAGAGGCTTATGACAAAAATCATTACATTTTCAAAGAATAGAATTAAGATTTTTCTAGAAATTTTCTTGGACTTTCCAGGATTGTTCAGTTTAATCCCTTCATTACATTTCATATAATAATTTTCTTATGTATTATATTCTTTTATTTTTATTGGTTTTGCCATACACATGCATGCCTCTTAATTTTGAAATATTCAATATTATCTCTTTATAAAAACAGATGAAATAATCATGAAGAAGTTTGTCTTGTGATATAAACATTGAGCAATTTTCTTGCCATAAAAATGGCATTGGGAAATAGATCCATAAACAGAAACCTGGTCATTTTATATTAGGTTTCAGCTGCTTAATAGAAAATAAAAAATAACTGTGGTAAAACAATGGAAGTTCATTTTTTTCCTCACATAAACAAAGTCCAGAAAAAGGTAGTCCATGGGTGGTAAAGCAGCTTCATTAGGACATCAGGCACAAACCCATGTCCCACCCATTCCAAGATACCCCACCACCATTGCTGCAATGCAGCCTTGACTTCATGGTTCACCACTGCTGCTGGAGTTGCCGTCATCACATATGTATTCTAGGAAGCAGGATGGAGGAAAAGAAGCCAAAAAATCAGACCTAATTGTGGTTCCAGGTTTTGTAGGCCAGAGGTTTATACAATTTTGGGGTGGGCCTTCTTTATGAAAAGAATACAATATTACAAATATAAAAGTGGTGTGAAAGTGAATAATTATTTAGAATGAAAAAACATTAACAAAACCAAATTAATTTTACATAGCTAAAACCTGTCCTGCAAACATAGGCTACACACACAGAAATTTGAGTAAATTCCAATTCTTTTGATTCCTATCCCCAAAAAAGAAAAGTAAACTAAATCTTCTGCTCATAATTTTTCATGTTTAATAATTAGAAGAACTTTCCATAGATTAACTTTTAAGTCCATACATTTCAAACCTGTAAATTTCTATGACTAGGCTGATTCTATAGAGTGAATTCATATTACAATATACTTCTAGCCCATTACTTGTGTTATCACACTGGTGAATTGCCACAGTAACTGGTAGAAGTTCCCAGAAAGTCATCCCCATATATGAATAGCTAGCAATAATCTCAATATACATGGAATGTATTGCAACTTTATAAATGTATCACATTAAACCAAATTCTAAAGTATCTGAAAATTAATTTTCTCTTGACTCAGAGGCGTTTAAGTAAGGATCCATGAATAAAATTCAGTGGATCCATAAATGTTCATAGCGAAAAAAATTACAATTTTATTTCCACATAAACTAAAATTTAGCATTACTGTATATTTAAAAATAAATAACAGACCACAATGGTATAAGCAACAAACTTTAGCACCAAAATAAATAACAAATATTTTCATGTCACCTAATGGTTATTGCAGACTTTCAAACTCTCATTTATGCTCATCTTCAAAACATACTCATTAAACCCATTGCTAAGTGTTATTTAGTGAATATTACGATATTAGTTTTCCAAGGCTTATATGACAAATACCATAAAATGGGTTGACTTAAGTAGTAGGAATGCATCATACAGTTTTGGAGGCTAGAAGTCCAACCTCAAAGTATTGACAGCCATGTTTTCTCAAAAATCTGTGGCATTCTGGTGGTGGTATAATCTCTGCCTCAGTTTCATGGTGCTCTCTTTCTTTCTCCTCCACTGGTTTCTACTCCTCCTGCTCAGTCATCTCCTTATAAGTAATCCAGTCATAATGGATTAAGACCCACCCTCATTCAGTTTGATCTAACTTTAACTAATGACCTATTTGAAAACCTTATTTACAAATGGATTCATACACTCAGTGTAGGGCTTAGAACTTGAGCATGATTCACTCACCAAGAACTACTATATCCAATTTCCAAAAACTTTGGTAAATGTATTTTAGTAGAATTATTTGTTGCATTTAAAAACAATATTCTTAGGAGGAGTCCCCAGGTTTCACTGGACTGACGAAGAGGTCCACAGCATACAAAAACTTTATAAAACCCTGTCATCACCAGATCCCCAAAATGCTCCTGTGGCCATGCTCCTTACATCCTGATGTGACGTAAATGATACAAAAGAGAGAATTACGGTGGGGAGATATAAGGTTTTAACCAATTGCAATTTAAATATCTTATGTTTGCAAATTTACAAAAAACATAGACTACGTTATTCAGGTTCATGCAGAGATCTTGGAAGGGGCTCATGCAACTGAGAGGGCCTGAAGCTTCAGCTTTATTAGCTTTTAAGTCAATTCTCTAGCAAGAACTCTATGTATTAAGGAGGCTCCCACATTTCCACTTAATATATTTACCTGCATGTCATCCAGTGACATCTGGTCACAATGCCAACAACCAACTGCAAGAAAAGACCATTTATTCTTGGTCACAGTATGTCCCTCTAAAAGTTGAGTTTCTCTAAAGGAGGAGAAAAGGGGGCTGTTGATCTTGGGGTAGACAAATATCTGCCACAAGAGTCAGTGTTTAATTTCCACAAATTAGTTTCATGCATTCATTCTACACAAATGTATTGAAATTTTGCTCTTGGCCAAGCATTGTTCTTACATTCTTATTGAATATCTACCATGATTATACTAGGAATTGTTAGAATGCTATTCCTAATAAAATTGTATTTTTTCCTATTAGCCTTTTAAAATCAATAAAGTATTTATAGCATTTATACATTTAAGTTAAAAATGAAATTTTAAAATTTCATTTGGCATTGTTATTTTTAATCATTGTTCTAAAGTCAGGGAAGTTGGATTAAGAATTTTTTGGAACTATTTAGAACAAAATCTATTGAAGCTGCTGTGAAATTGGAAAGAGGTCAAATTTATACTTCCAAAATAGAAATAACAGAACACAAGGACCTATTGTATGTACTTGATTAGGGAGAAGAATATGGAATATATTTGACTATTGATAAATGTTATATAAGAAGACTTAGATAGGAAGTTATAGCATGTCAGTTTAAGAAGGAAAAGAATAAAGATTGAATAAATAAATTATTTAAGCAATGTAAAAGTTCTTAATCTCAGTGCCTGGAAGAGGGTGAACTTAATGAAAATATAATCATGTATTATTTTCATTATAGGAATATAAATTAGTATACTACTTCAAATTTATGAAACAAGTCAGCTAATATTAAACTGAAGTCAAAATTTCCTTTGATAGAATCATTATGGTACAGAGAAAAGAGGAGCAAGAATTTCTCAGAGGAGAAATAGTCATTTGGTTTTTTTTTCTTTTAAAGAAATTTTTAAAGAAGCTTTAGTTTACTTAAATGCTATATAAAAAATATAGGGGGTTTCCATGTGTAGCTGTTGGGCAGTTTGATGTAATTATGAATTCCAAAAAATAGATATTGGATTATGCTTGTGAATTGATCTGTTAATCTGGGTATGATTAAGTTATGATTAGGGCATTGACTGGGCCACATCAGTAGGGTGTTGAGACCCTCCCTTTGGTGGGTGGGGGAATTGAATGTAAAAGGCAAGGCAAAGGACAGAGCGAGCAGTTTTTGAGAAGCAGTTTTGATGTTGGAGTTTTGATGTTGGAGAGAAGGCCCCGGGAGAAGAGAAGTGAGCCATTCGCCGGATAGTCTACAGCTGGCCTTGTGGAGAGAGACAAAGCCTAGAGAGCCTCATGGTCTACAGCTGACCTTGTGGAGGAAACAGAGGCTCTAATACCGGAGAGAAATGCAGTCCCGGGAAGAGAGGAACCCAAGAAGCCTAAACCCTGGCAAACGTCAACAGCTGTCTTGCTCCAACACGTGGCAATGGACTTGAGTGAGGGAAGAAACTTATGCTTTATGGCCTGTTAACTGTGGACTTATACCCCAAATAAATACCCTTTATAAAGACCAACCTATTTTTGGTATTTTGCATTAGCACCCCTTTGGCTGACTAATACACCATGTAACCCATCCCTCCCCCTCCCACACTTTCCCTTATTAACATCTTTTATTAGCGTGGTACATTTGTTACAATCGATGGATATATATTGAAACATTGATACTAACCATGTTCTACAGTTTACATTATAGTTTATACTTTGCACCCCACAATTTTATGGGTTTTGACAAAATGTGTAACGGCCTGTGTCTGTCATTGCGAGGAAGCACCCATCCTATTGGAACTAAGGCCTATATCAGCAGAGCTTAAGATTGCCATGACAGGAAACAAAAATTTTTCTTGCGAAACACTAGGGATAATAGTGACATGGTGAGGCCAGTGAAGTCAATGAGTATGTGCCCATTCCCACATTTCATTTGCCATGAAGTGGGTTTCTTGATCAGAAGCAAAGCTGTGTGGACTACCCTTGATGGTGGAAAAGGCATTCTGTAAGTCCATGGATGGTAGTTTTGGCAGAAGCATTGTATGCAGGGAAGACAAATCCATAGGTGGAGTATGTGTCTATTCCATTCAGAACAAATCAATGTCCCTTCCATGATGGAAGTGTTCTAATGTCACACCTGCCACCAAGTAGCAGACTGATCACCTTAGGGAATTTTGAAGTTAAAGTAACATATCTTTTCTATAGTATTTTCTTAGGGACAAATGATACAGTCCTTTATAGTGATTAAGACTTTTGCCTGTCTTGTTCTACA
The DNA here is from genome assembly GCA_004027955.1 of Chaetophractus vellerosus. NCBI lineage: Eukaryota > Metazoa > Chordata > Mammalia > Cingulata > Chlamyphoridae > Chaetophractus > Chaetophractus vellerosus. The sequence continues at coordinate 8,504 of PVKH010010889.1, read as the reverse complement.
GACGCTAAATATATGCAAACTAGTGCTTTGCTTTGAGAGATGATGGTAATCAAGTGAAAACAAAGGTGATGTAGGGGACAGATGAATACATATTATTCTCCTCAAAAAGCTATGAATGGAGGAGGGCATTAGGAAATATAATTTTGTCAATTCAGCTAAAGAGAATTCCTTCTAGCAAGAGGATAAAGAAAGGGGTTTCATATCGAGCTATCACTGAACAGAGAGAGGCAATGGGAATAGAATTAAATAAAGCTCTATATCAAGTAAATTTGTTTCCCCACGTGGGTTTTAAAGAGCATGGAAGTGTAGAGATCTAGAGAAATGACTTCGGACCAATTGTATAAGATAGAGACTTCACTGCAATCCAGTAAAAATACTGAAACTACTCAAGAATATATAATTATTGGAAAGTTCAGGTATGAAAAAGTATGCTTATTATAATGATATAAAATATATTTTCTATATAATAGCTACAGCCACACAGTAGTTCCGACTTCCTTAGAAAAAAGAATAAATCACACCAATCAGGTCCAGAAAAAATTGCAGTTATAAAATAGAAATATCTTTAGGATTTGTCTTATGGCAATAAATCATTTTAATAAAACTGCTGTTAAAATTGCAGAATAAATATCAGAGGTTTTTTGTTTTTACCCCTGCGAGTTGTTGAAACAATCTTCTTCTAGGAACATAATTTAAATGGATTCTAAATAATTGAAATACCAGAATTTTTTATACTGGAGGTTAAGAATTTTAACTACACACACGTGAGTAAAATGAGTGTTATTAATAAAGTTAACACAAATACAAATACTCAGGTATTTGCTCTTAGTTTTATTAAACATAATCAATCATAGGATACATTTATAAGCTGTCTAAGCAAAACCAAAAATGCTTCTGAATTCTGCAAAATTCTTCTACATACATTGTTTACTCAGATAAGCATCAACATTCAAGCCTATAAAAATGATAATGGTAATCTGACTTACCAGATAATAATAATGGAATGATAGAGAAAAGATAATATCCAATTTATTAAATAATATAAAATTACATTAATCACAATATACATTTTATACTTTCAGCAAAGAGAAATAAACACATGTGACAAGTGAAACCATTGTACATTCTATTTGAGTAACAAAACCCTTCTTGTTTACATTACAGTAATTTTATGGTTGACAGGTGTTCGTGACTCAAACCATATCTGAATTGCACTATAGGAAGAAGACATCTTAAAACAAGAAAGTGGTGAATATATTTTATTACTGAAATACATACATTTTCAGTGCCACCTATTGGTAGAAAGAAAAGATTTACATAGAATTATTAAGTTTACATATTTGTAGTAATGGATAACATACAAAATAGTGAAAAAAATGCACCTAAAAAGTATGAACTACTTTGTCATGGTTTGATGAAATAATATTAGATTTTATCATTGTCTTATGAAATATGAGAAATTACTGGAAAATTAAATATTTGACAGTAAAGAAAATAATTTTTACATAAGGAGTTTTAAAAGACATTATTGTAATTTTTGTGATTTTCACACCTTTGCATTGAGAAGTCTAATTCAAAATTTAGGGGTAAATTTGATTTGCTCTAATCTTTTTGGAAGAAAATATAACTACTGCTTTCTTCCACCTCCATTCATTTTATCAAATGACTAAACTATTATACTTCTCTGTCAAATATTGTACATACATAGAGACTGGAACGATTTAAATAAAGGAAAACCTTTGCCTAAATATTTGAGATCCAAGGAGAAATTCCTGGAAAATTTGAATTTTTAGTGACAGTTTATTATTTATATCATATCAACAAAATACCATTTATCATACTATTAAATGGAATCCAGTTGCATCATTTGGTAAAAACTTTTATCTTTATTACATTCTTAAATTAAAAAATTAAAAGATACCTAATAATGCACAGAATAAGGCCTGAAGTTAAATGCAACAATAAGTTATTGGTAACACTCCGCAAGAAGTTATGAGGTGTCTGCTTTTTTTTCTCCTTTTGATATTTTTATAATTTTTCAAGATTCATATTCTGGTTACAGAGTTGAATTAAAACAATATTATTCAAATTAACTAGTAAACCTGCAATAGTTCAATAAAATAGGTGCAATATCTAACGGTGAAAATATATGTTGCATCTTGCAAATTAAACAATACTATAAAAACAACTTGGTTTTTTTCTTCCTGGTAGTTGATTTTTAAGAGGTAGTATAGAATTATAGATTCCATATAGCTAATGACCCAGATGACCCAGTGCTTTATAACACTTGTTTTGTTCATTTAATTAATAGAAGAGAAAGTCTTAATCTATACCATACCTCTACCTAGATTGGAAAGAATTTTGATGCTGAATGACGGGTGGTTTTACAACTGTGCTTCTTCGAGGCTTAATGAGTACTCAAGGGACAATGGGAAGCAGGAATTGAAAAGAGGTTGGAGCAGGTAGAGATCTGGAAACCCCATCCCTGCCTCTGCTTGTCCTTGTTCAACAGCAGTAGTTTTCACCATTGTTTTGATGAAAACCTCCCATATGTTGTGCAGACCCAAGGGAAATATTTTAGTAGAGTCATGTCTATTAAAACAGTTTGATTTAAACTATTAACTCATTCAAAGAAGATTTAAAGTAATGGGTGGAAAAGAGGTACTTATAGATTTATTTTCCACTTAATGAATTTGAAAATTCTTCATAATATTCAGGCACCCTCTCTGATCATGTCTAGTAACCATATTTTCATTTTGTTATCGCTGACTGCATAATTCCTGGCTAATTTCATACCTCCAAGGATGAAACAAAACATGCAATATTGTTATTACTCATAATGCCATGACTTGTCAGAACCAATTTGTATTAAACAATTGGATCTTCTCACCTCCGCAGTTCCCTAATGCCATTTATTTAATGCTGATTACTTCATTACTCATAACACTGCATTATCCATCAAGCCAACTCTGACTATTGGCATCTGTCTAATGACTCTCTCAAATCTGTTATTGTGCCATTGTCGATTGCACAAATACGAGTCTTACCCAGATCATGCAGAAAAATATGAAAGATAATTTATTTCCTGGTCATGTTAAATTTATTATTTGAAATATAATATTATAAACATAAAACAGCACACCATTCAACCATGTCTTCTTTTGACTTCTTGAGGCCATATTCAGTGCATTCCTAGGATATGATCTGTTCATGTTGACTACACTCCTGATTTCCACACCTCATCACCAACAACAGCCATCCATTTTTTTCTGCATACACACCCTCCAAACCATTGAGGCAATCCAACATTTTCATGGGTTCCATTCGAAGTATCAGCCACTCCTTCTGGAATGACTGCACCTATCTTCTCTGAAGATTTCAAAACCTCTACATCAGTGGCACCTTCCTCCCTTGCAGGTAAATTATTGAAAATCCTCAGAGAAGATAGGTTCAGCTATTTCTGGATAGATTAACCACATAGTTGATACCTGGTATGGAGGAGTCCATGGAGAGGTTAGGGTGACTCTCCTGGATGGGAAGGGTTAAGTGGCAGAAGGTAAAGCATGCCTGCTGCCCTATGGCTCAAGGTTAAGAATTGACAAGGGACCATGAACACATTCAAGATTAACCCAAAATCAACGTGCCATTATAATAGCCCGATCTCAGGTAGTACTGTAAAATAAATTCCATGCCAGCTAGGGGAAGCAATTGGCTTAAGACTGTACCCTTCTGAGACCCAGTTCTAACCAAGGGGCTCTAGGTAGATTCCTTAGAGATGAGTCTTGGAGTGCCTCAGACATTGGTCAATAGCACCCTGTAGGGACTGAAATGGGAAACAAGTGTCATATGGATGTCAGTCATAAGGATGCCCTTATGACATTGCCACTCGGCTTGTTCCAGTCAATAAAGTGAACCCAGAGGAGGCTCAAGCCCAGGGAAGATTCACCCTGTGCCCAGTTCTTAGCACAGTATGGATTGTCTCATTCAAGTAGATACGGTAGAGGCTTTTCCATTAACTCCACACTATCAGCATGATTCTGTATGTCAATGGCACTACATTTGAGAGGTCATACATGGATGTGCCTCCAGGAAGCTCCACCAGGATTATGCCCAGAACAACTTTTCTTTTTTTCTCATATCCAAACATTTCCTATCTAATTTGTTAGGAGCAGGGGAAATTGTCTCTTCTTTTATTCCATTATCATTTCATTACTTCAATGCTATGCTCCATCTCTTGAAAAATCATAGATAGCATTTATAAAATGAAAAGGTTGGACTTTCAAGTATATATATTTATATAATATATTTGCATATATATTTGAAAGTGAAAATGTCAAAATTTTTAATATTTAGTATAATGTCTAACATTTAATACAGATATAAAATGCCTATTTCACAAGTCTACTTTGGGAATCAAAAACTGGGCATTGATCCTGTTGTTCTCTAACAATCCTAATTTTTCTGAAAGATGTGGAAGTACCTGGCTGATGAAGAAAGGGTCATGAACAATAAAGTAAACAAGAGAAAAACCCAATTACCAATATTCCAACATTAATAATTTACAGCAATATCTTGCCAGGATTGTTTTACCATTGAACTTCCATAAAATTATATTTGAACAACCACTGTTCTAGATTGTTTATATTTTTTCCCATGCTGTGTCCATGGAAATTTTAAATTAATTCTTCTTTTAAGAATCCTGCAAGATAGATATTATGATATCCATTTTACCAAAGAGGAAACTGGATGAGTTATTTAATTTTGTGGTGGCAGTATATTGGAAAGGATAAAGTGAAAAATTTCACAGCGAGATTTCTGTAGAAATTAAACAAGATAAGGCATGTAAGGCATTTAATAATGAATGGCAGATATTAAGTAATCAATATAAATGAAACATCTTTGCATTTCAGAATATGCAAAGTAATAGAATGGAAACTAAACCCACATTTTCTAGTATCATGTATCCCTTGAAGCAGTAGAGGCCATGTTGGATCTGCAAATGCAACAGAGTTGAGAGGATAAAAGTATATATGAATTTTTCCTAAATGAGTAATATATAAAGAGTGTATGATATCTGCTCATTGATAATGGTGGAGACTTGGATATGGTGAGAGTAGAAATGGAAATTGAGAGATAGCTATAGAAATCCATAGGACTCTAGACAGAATTTGCTTAATTCTAGTTTTATTTTGTTTTTTTTTTTTCTCTTTTAAACCCCCTTATTTTTTTTTCCTTCTGCTTGTCCTTCTATTGGATCATAGGTACCATGATATTAGGGAGGGAAGAGATAGAGAAGATAGAACGCTTCTGTTTCATTTTCTAACCTTGCCACCTTGACATCAAGACCTAACTTGTTACATCAAAAACAAAAACAAAACACCCTGCAACCCAAAATATAAATGAAAAGCCCACATAGTGGTTGTTAAATTATAAATATTTTAAAAAGGAATGTCATGAATTATTCATTTGTGGACATTTATATAGCAATTTATATTTGTTTTTAAAAGTATGCAGAAAAAGAGGACACATATGTTCAGAAAGGCAATCACCAGAAAAAGACTTTTTGATTGTTAACTTACTTTAAGAATGTTACTTCAATGCAAGCTCTTTCATGTAAAGAAGTGGACTTTATGAGCAGAAGGAGGCCTAGAGTTTTAAGTATTTTATATTTATATAGAGACTATTCAAAAGCTTACGGGCAAGGAAATCCTCTTACACAACTTCCTCCATATTTACATTCATTTCTAAATTTATCTCAACACTGGGGAAAGAGTGTTGAATTGTGCTTTCTGTGAAGTAAAGATAAAATGTGGATGCAATTCTTATTTTATCTCTCAGTAGACGCTTTCATGTGATGAACAGGTATTTATCCAAACAGTCTGTTGATAGCTCATCCTTGACTTACAAAACAGCTTTATTTTGCATGCAAATGGATATTCACAGAGTTCGGTGTTTATTAAAGATGGTTTGCATTTTATTGTATGTCAGTGGGACAAAACATGTGGAGGCTAGCTTGACAAATGTCCTTTACTGCAAATGAGTGTATGTGGTATGTGCACGTATATTCTCTTTTTCTTCACTCTCTTAGTGAGATTGGATGCTGCACTTAGGTTGAGCTTTGGTCTTCTGGAGATTCTTCCATGAGGATCAAAAGCCATCTATCATCTGACATATCCAAAATACCCATCAGATCATGCCAGAAATTACTAGGTCAAAGCAGGGAAGCACGTAGAATAGATTGAGATTGAGATTTGTGACACGAGTTCACAGCATGATTTGAATAGATAACTAACCTTTATAGAGTGATGGTTGGAGCAGAGAAAACAGTGTCTTAATTTGCCTGTAAGTATATCTTAAAAAAGAAAAAGTAAATCAATGGGACTTCCAATTTTTAAAAATTGTACCAATGGATACTTTTTGCTTCATATTGTGATAAACTTACAAATTAATATTGATGTTAAGAAGGCAGTAAAATATGTAATGTATATGGATATAGACATGAAATTAAACTTGTAAAATTTTTATTGAAAGACATTTAAAATGACAGATAAATTGAAAGAGATATGCTAATGGGAAGAAAACTCAAAATCATACAAATGCAAATTTCCATGAATTGATCAATAGATTAAAGATATTTCCTATAAAATTAAGGGGAGAAATCCAAATGTCTAAGTACAGAAGAATAGATTGATATATTGTGATATATTCATAGAATGGAATACTATGGAGCTGCTGTAATGAGTGAACTTCTGTCACCCACATGAATGTGGATGGAATAAAATAACATCAAGTAAATAAAACAAATTAGAAAATGATGTATAATTTCATTTGTATAATGAAAAACTAAACAACAGATTGTTTAGAAATATATACATAGACCCTTTAAAAGAGCAAGGAAATAATATATGCAAAATTCAGGTTATTAGTCTTATCATTTTCCTAAACAGTTTATAGGCTTTTAAAATTCTGTTTAGTACACATGGGATGCTTCACACATGAACACACACGCACACACACACATTTTAAAAACTGGTGTGTTGGAAAAATAGGAGGACAATGTCATGGCAACCAAAGGAAGGAAACACAGTATCTCTTATGGCACAAACATGAAAGCGAAGGCACAGGCTTTGCCTAGGCATTATTGCCAAAGACCAATTCCAAAATTATAGCAGTTGGGCTAGGTAAGAACTTTTTTAAATGTCCATTATTTGTCTCTGACCATAAAAATCACATTTACATGGAAATTTTTCATTTTATCTACAATGCCAAAAGTCTGGCTTACTTTATTAGAATGAGTGAATTATAATTATATCATTTCTAGAATAATAGAAACTGATTCCATTTAGAATTAAAAACCATTCACTAACATTTTATAATGTCAAGATGTTCACAGGAAAATCCAAAAGACAAAATCGGAGAAGGCAAGAATTCACATACAATAATGAAGAATGATATGAGGGCAAAGATACCTAAGCTGCAAATGACTGCTGATCTCAGTTGCCAGGATTGGGTACATTTGATTAATTCATGTATCTATTCACTGATTCATTCACTCAATAAACCTGTATTGGACCCATACAGTGTTAAGGGAGGAAGGACCAGCTTGTATCACAAGGTGAATTACACAATTAGATAAGACCTCCACAATTTTCCATTTACATAGGCCTGTGTGTGTGTGTGTGTTTGTGCATGTGTGTATGGTTCTCACTTTTTAAAAACACAGCATAATAACGGAGTAGTCATCCTTTAAACTTCCCTCTCTTTAACCCAGCATTATCTTCTAATTAAATCTCAAGTCATTGTAGTAGCCCTGGACATATGCTACTCTGATCTCCCTTATGAGAAAGAAATTCCAGATAAACTAAAGGAGTGCAGGTAGCTAAAACCTCCAGCTGCAGCAACTTCAGCATCTGTTTCTGTTCTCCTGCCCAATTTTCATTTTCCTGGAGAGCTCAAACTAGTGAATCATATGGTGAGGTACTATTGTCAGGCCACTTCTTCCCAGGGTAAGTTTGCTCTAATGGGACATCTTTGTTCCTGAGATCCCCATTGGGTTGGCAAAGACTTGCAGATTTGCATCACTGTCTAATGCTTGCACTGCCAAGTCCTGCTTCCTTTCCATTTTCATTTCACAGATGTCAGGGATGCTTTATGACCTGAAGGCTTTTCCTACCCAATTTTGATCTCTCCCCTCTCCCTTGTCTCTTTCATAAGTGCTTGCTCTCCTAACTCCATCTCAGAGTGTGATCCAAGAGGAACCAGGTGATATACCTTCCACTTGGTTTTATTGTATCCAAGCTGAGATCCTCTTTTAAGTAGACTTTGTATAAAGACTTAAAACTGGTCCACCTATGTTTACTCTCTGCCAATCCATCTTAAAGTATTTCCCACATAGAAGCAGAAAGATCTTTAAAACACATAGCTATCAGCTCATGCAAAGTCTATAATTCTTCAATTGCTTTCTTCTTTTTTTAGAATAAATATGTTAAATCATAATACAGATC
>PVKH010010888.1:0-18012 GCA_004027955.1 Chaetophractus vellerosus | reverse complement strand
GCTTGCTCTTGCTGTGTGTCCATTCTTCTGTGTTTTTCTATGTCTGCTTCTTGTCTCCCCCCGTCCCCGCGGCGACGCGCCGAGTTGGCCCTCCACGGCGGTGGCTCGTTCCGTTCGAGGGTGGCTCCATTCCGTTCCCACGGGCGGCTCCGCTCCATGTTTTGCGGGCAGCAGTCCTCCATGTTTTTTGCGGGCTGCTTGGCTTCCGCAGTTCGCAGGCGGCAGCTCCGCTTTTCATGGGTGACTTTGCCATGCCCGTGGGGGCTCCGCCCTGCCCGTGGTGGCTTTTTTGCCTTGCCCACAGCGGCTCTGCCCCGCCCACGGCGGCTTGCCTTCTCAAGGCCGTCTGCCCGCTCGGAGAGGTCCCCGGGAACCGAACCCGGGGCCTCCCATGTGGTACACCGGCGAGCTCTTTATCCACTGAGCTATCTAGCCAGGCCCTGAGACAATTCTTATAAAAATATTGTAATAAATACAGGTATATCCTGTCTGTCCTGTTTCCCTAGAGAACCCTGACTAATACAAGATGCTTCACATATTTTCTTTTAGTAGTGTTATTGTTTTGGTCCTTATATTTAGCATTTTGGTCCAGTTTGAGTTGATTTGTGTATAAGTTGTGTGGTTTGCACCCCCTCATTTTTTTTTTCCATAAAGACATGCAATTTGTTAGCATCATTTGTTGAAGAGATTGTTCTCTCTCAATTGAGTGGAAATGGCATCCTTGTAAAAAAATTATTGTTCATAAATGTGAGAGTTGATTTCTTAACTCTCAATTCAATTCCATTGGTCTATGTGTCTGTCCTTGTGCAAGTACCATGCTCTTTTGATTATAGTGGTTTTCATATAAGTTTCATTATCAGGAAGTGTGAAGCTTCCAATTTTGTTCTTTTCGAAGATGGTTCTGGCTATCTGGAACTGCTTAGCTTTCCATGTATATTTGGTGATTGGCTTTTCCGTTTCTGAAAGAAAGTGGTGAGAATTTGAAGTTCTTTTTTGAATCCTAAAAGATTATGGTTTTTAAACTAATTTATTCCTGTGGGTGTGGTACCATTTTATTGCATTAGATTCACTTTGATTAGATCTCTTGATTAGATTGCTTTTGATTGGACTACTTCAGTGAGGCATGACTCAAGTTGGGTCTCTGCCCTTTTGATGAGACTTACATAAACATAAGCTCAGAGAGAGAGACACAGAGAAAAGGAGCCACCATTTTGATCCTGCCATGCAAGAGAGAAGACTGCGGGAGAACAGAGAAACCCCAAGAGGCTAAGCCAGGTTCTGGGGTCTGGAATCAGCAGAGCACAGAGGCAATGAACAAGGGCCCCAAGGGGCTGGGTCCAGGGAGCAGCTCAAGGCTCAGGAGACAAGCCCTGACAAATGCCTGATCCAACAAAGCTGAACCCTAGGAGATGGTGAGTCTTGAGGGGAAGGTAGGGACCTTAGCATAGATTGTCTGCCATCTTCCTTCACCAGATGGCAGGACACAAGGATTACCAGAAGCTGACTTTCATGAGAAAGCATCTCTGATGGTGCCTTGATTTGGATATTTTACAGACTCAAACTGTAAGCTTTCATCCCAAATATAATGACCATTATAAAAGCCAACACATTTCTGGTCATTTGTATCATCTGCCACATGGCAAATTAAGACAAAGGTGGTGGGAATTTTGATTGAGACTTTATTGAATTTGTAAATCACTTTGAATGTTTAGTTTAAGTTTCCTTGGTAGGTCAAGCAAATTCCAATAGTTCAGCTTAAACAATGAGAAATTATTATATCACAGTTTTGAGGCTAAGAGAAAGTCCAAATTAGGGTGTCATCAAGGCAATGCTTTCTCCCCTAAGACTGTATTCTGGGATTGGCTTCTATTGATTCATGGTTCTAGGCTCCGCTGTTGTATGGCAATGCACACAGTGGCTTCTCCTGGCCTCTCCCTTCTCTTCCTGGTTTTTGTTGATGTCCAGCTTCTGGCTGCTCCCTCTGTGGCTTTGTGTCTCTGTCTTAGTTTCTCTATGCTTAGAAATAACTCCAGTAAGAGGATTAAGACCCATCCTGATGAGGTGGGCCACACCTTATCTGAAGTAACCTCATCAAAAAGTACTACCTACAATGGGTCCACTTCCACAAGAATGCATTAAGTTTAAGAACATGTTTTTCTTTGGTACATACAGCTGCTCCAAACCACCAAAATCCACCCTTTGGATCCCCAAAAGATATGCTATTTCTACACACAAAATACATTAATTCCATCACAGCATCCCAAAAGCCTTAAGTCATTTTAGTAACAATGCTAAATACAAAATTTCAGTAACAAAGCTAAATACAAAATTTCAGTAACAATGCTAAACACAAGATTTCATCAAAATCATTGATAAGTATGGTTTCTCCTGGGAGAAATTGGAAGAAAAACAGGAGTCACAAAGCCAAAACAACTCTGAAACCCAGCAGGGCCAACTACAATGGATTTCAAGGTCTAACTCATTGACTCCATTGGTTGGCAAAATTTTTTCTCAACACTTTTAATTTGTCATCCCACTGTCTTCTTGCCTCCATGGTTTCTGATGGAAAACCAACACGATCTAATTGGGACTCTCTTTTACATAACACACTGGTTTTCTTTTGCATTTTTTAGAATGCTCTCCTTATCTTTTGTATTTGACACTTTGACTATCTATCTGAGAATTTTTTCTTCCAGTTTATTCTATTTGGTTTTTGTTGAGCTTCTTGGATGTACATGTTCAGTGTGTTTCTAGGTTTGGGAAGCTTATTCTCATTATTTCTTTGAATATTCCTTCTGTCCATTTCTCTCTTTCTTCTCTTTTTGAGACTCCCATAATGTGTATATTGGTTTGCTTGATGGTGTCCCACAGGTCTCATAGGATATTTAAGCTTTTTCTAATTCATTTTTCTTTCTTCTTCTCATCTTGACTCATTTGAATTGTTTTGTCTTTGGTTTCACTGTTTCTTTGTTCTGCCTGCTCCAATCTGCTGTTGAAACACTTCTGAGAATTTTTTAATTCAAATTTTTGTGGTTTTCAGCTCCAGTAGTTCTCACTGGTTCCTTTTTAAATTTCTGTGTCTTTATTGTGTCTCACATTGTTCATTCATTGCTTTCCAGATATCCTTTAGTCATTTTACCTATTTTCCTTAATCTTCTTGAGCACATTAAAGATCATTTTTTAAAGTCTTTTTCTGGTATGTCTGTAATCTGTTGTTATTCATTGGTGTATTCTGGATTTTTATCTTCTTCCTTTTGGATGGGCCATAATTACCTATTTCTTTGTTTGTCTTATAATATATTTTATGGTACTATAAATTTTAATATTTTAAAATGTTAACTTGGGATGTAATCCCTGAGCTTTTCCTTGAGTTTGTAACCAGCTAATGATATGACAGAGATTTTCTTAGTGCCAGGAGCTCACTAACCAAATAAACCAATGACAAAATCACTTTCAAAGTTATTGCAAATAGGCTATGTTTAGGCTTGGTGCTCTCCATCAGAGTTCATCCCTTTTATCAGGAAGTTCAGCCCAAGGCAATTGCAAATTGCAGCATCTTCCCTATCTTTTCTGAGCCTGTGTCTTATCCTAGGCTTGTGCTTTGTAGGAGCCTTAGGCATTCCTCTGTTTACAGGGATTTGAATGCCTACTTTACTCCTTAATAAGAAGACTTTTTCCTTTTCTTGGGTGCTCTACTTAAATCAGGTAAGCCTTTCTCCCAGGCCACCCAACTGGATTGTTTCTTATTTCTTATTTTTTATTTTTTTAAACTTACTTAGATTATACAAATGTCAAATAATCAATATAGGGGATTCCCATATGCCCCACTCCCCACACTTCCCACATTTTCCCACAATAACAACATCCTTCATTAGTAAGCTACATTCATTGCAATTGATGAACACAGTGTGGAATGTTGCCACTAGGCATGGATCAAAGTTTACTTTGTAGATTACACTCTCTCCTACACGATTCTGTAGATTACGGCAAGATTTATAATGGTCTGTACCTGTTATTGCAATGCCATTCAGGACAATTCCCAAGTCCCAAAAATGTATTATACCTGTATTTTCCTCTTCCAGCCCTCAGAACCTCCAGTGGCCACTGCCTTCACACCAATGATAAAATTTCTTCCATTGTTAGAATAACAATAAGTATATAGTAGAATACCAGTAATTCTACTTTAGTCCATAGTTCATTCCCCAATCTTGATGGTTCTGGGATGGTGATGTCCACTCCACCTCTAATTGAGGGTGGACTGTGATCCCATAAGACTGATGGATAGGACTCTCTTGCTTGCAGTTGTAGACTCTCTCAGTTCCTTGATATGGTAGTTGTCCATCACCAACTCCATGTTAGTTTTCCTGGGTAAGACCAATGAACTGGAGAGTAGGTGTTGAAACTCCATTGAGATTCATGGCCCACTTGGCACATGGGCAGCCCAAAGATTTATTTCTCTTGAATGTACACCTACCAACTCTAGTAATAATTATGGGTTCAAATAGAAAGACAGAAGAGCCATGTGTAGGGAAACCACAACAGAGTCCAACTCTGTCACTCTGGGGAGCATAAATTTCAGAGTAGAGCTTACTGGCAGGGCACCAAACTCCTGAGCTATCTGCCCTGACTATAGTCTCTGGATGTCTCCAGAGCCCTCAGAAGCCTTTCTGTTTGGAGCAGTATCTACTTTGGCAGTCAATGAGATCCTTCTGAGAAGTGCATAAGTGTAACCTCTGGAGTGACCTCCCAACTCACTTTGAAGTCTCTTAGCCATATAAACTCATTTGTCTTTACCTTTTCCCCCTTTTGGTCAAGGTCTTTTTCCAGTTGTATTGCTAGTTGGTGCTTGGTAGTAATTCCTCAGTGTCAGGGAGGCTTATCCCTGGGAGTCATGTCCTACACTGGGGGGAAGGTAATGTATTTCTATGCTAAGTTCAGCTTACAGAGAGGCCACATTTGAGCAACAAAGAGGCTTCCAGGAGGCAACTCTTAGGCACCCTATAATACTAAGCTAAGTTTCAATTTCAAGAGTAAAGGTTCATGCACACAGTCATCAATATCAAGGGCCCATCAATGGGCCATCCTCCTTCACTAGTCATTGCCCCTGTAGCTAGGGGATTCTTGCTGTTCCATTAGAGAATGTGGTAGAGCTCCCCAGGATGGGAATTTGATATTCCCTTGGTTATTGTGTGAATCTCCACCCACTGTGACAATGCTCCATGAACATTTGAACACATTTATATGCTTTATATGTATGTCCAGGTGAGCTTCCTCCCATGTATCCCCCATCACTGACACCCCACACCAATGATCCTCCCCTGCCACAATTGTAACCCTTCTGTGACCCAAAACTTCTTCAAAAATGAAGCCAATAAAATAGCCAAATATAATTAACAAGAAAATAAAATAATAATTGTAGTATTAAAAATAAGACATAAAATACAAAAAAAATTAATAAAAAAATAAAAATGTGGGATAATAAAAATAATGAAAACATAAATAAAAAATTTTTGACATTTTGCCTTTCATCACTGTAATATCTGTTGTGACTGTTTTTTAAAACATTTTCACTTTCCCAAGCTACTTTTGCCTGAAAGGTACATTCTGAGAGGGAAGGGCAAGCCTCAGGGAAGTTTTCTAGGTCAGTCTTTCCCAGCCAGAAAGAGATCAGGAACCCTCATTGTCTTGGATAGGGGGCAAGGAAGGGGCCTGTAAGTGTGCCAAGAACTTCACCTATGGCTATTTGAAGCTGTGTTTTCTGGTTTCAGTACTTGCTTAGTAAATGCAGGTTTTTAACTGTTTTTTGTTGAAGAAGTATATTGTCTTTAAGACTCCTCTGCCAATTTGAGAATTGCCTTTCTTTTCAAGAATACCTTTTCATAGACAAGATAGTGCATTAGGTTTATCATATCTAGGTTACTAAGTTCAGAGATAGGTCTTTGGCATTTCTGGTGCTAGCTGATTCTTTTTCTTGGTCTATATTGGATTCAACAGAGCACAAAAGTGCCCCAGTCTGAGTGATTGGAAAATGTGATCCTTCCTTTTTCTATTTTTCTAATAAACCATGCTTAACACTTTGAAATGACATGAATCTAATGGATTTGAATGAATTACATTTAATAAAGCAGTGTATGGCATTTGTGTGAGTTCTCATTACAGCTGCCAGCACTCAGTAACCAGTCTATTATTGTTTAAACCATGCACTTATAGCTGACAACTGGCAATGTGGTAGAAAATTTTATATCAACTCACCTAGTGCTCAATATACATGAGTAATCGTAATTATCCTCTTAAGAACCTGCCATCTAAATGAATGCAACTAGCTTATATCAGTGTTTTTGAGGGTCACTTCTGAGTATTAATTGTGTTATTTAACTATTGCTAGTTAATATTTAGACGTGGATGTTAGGGAGACTTCTCCAAATTAATATGTCCTAAATTTAACCCCTGGATTTCTCTACTAAATCTGCTCCTTCTACAACTTTCTCTATTTCCAGCTGATGACAACTCCATATTTCAAGTTACTAAGAACAAAAAAATCTGGGAGGCATCCTTGAATCTTCTTTCTCTCACACCCTCTATCCAATTCATCTGCAATCCTGATGTCTTGAATTTTAAATTATGTCTAAATATAATAAATTCCAACCACTTCTACTGCTAATATACTGGCCCGAGCCACCATCAGTTCTCATCTAGATTACTGCAGTAGCTTCCCTAATAGTCACATGTTTTTATGCCTGTTCCCTACTCACATTCTATTATTCAGATAACAGCCAAAGAATCTTTTTAAATACAAGTTTGGCGATTTCACTCTTCTGTTCTGAATCTTGCAATGGTTTCCAAGTTCTTTCAGTGCAATAAAGTACTACCTTTTTGATCCTCCCCATCCTCCTTTTTTCTATAACCTAATTTTCTACTACTTTTCTCTTTCACTCCATTCTAGCTATCTGATCTCCTTACTCTTCCTTGAAGAATTCATGCAAAATCCTACTTTAAGAATTTGTACTGACTATACCATCTACCTGATAACCTTTACCCCCTAATATCCACATAACTCAAGGTCTTCATGTCATTATTCATATCACCATACCCCTAAGATTCCTATGCTAAGCACCTATTGAAATTTAATGTTCTCCCACCATATGCAGTCTTAATGCCTTACTCTGCCTTCTTTTTTTCTTGTGCATAGCATTTATTCTAATGTACTATATAATTCACATGTTTATTTTGTTATTTATTTATTTTTTTTTAATTTTCTGTGACCCCACGTAAGATGTATACTCTGTAAGATAAGAAAACTTGTATTTTTTTTTCAGTGAAATATCACAGATTCATAAATCTGACTGGCATGTTTTAGGGGCTTACTGGATATTTGTTGAATAAATTGAATGAATGAGTCAAACATTTACATCTCACAACAATCTTATGGTTCAGATATTTCTATCCTCCATTTTGCAAATAAGGAAATATAGACAAAAAGAGCTTAAAATATTGTCTAGATTAATATTGCAAACAAATGCCTAAGCTTAGATTTGAAAATAATAATTCTAATTTTATAATTAGCAATTGAGTAAGCACTTGTCAGCACTCTTAAGAACTACACTCTCTCAACCTTTGTATAATTATAGAATGGAATAGTATTTAGTTTGCAATTAAGAAAATAAAACAGCTTTATACACACAACTATAAAGAGAAATCCCTGTCATGTGAACAAGTGGAAAAAATTGCTAAACAAGTCATATAGTATATCATTTTAAACAATTTGAATGTATATGTTTATCTACATATATGTTCTCTATCCCTTTATTTATGGATATATATACATATAGAAAATTACCCTTAAAAACAGAAAATTACCTTAACAGTAGAACATAATATTGAGAAAGACACTTTTTAAATTTTATGTGATCTTTTTATTCTTGAATATTTTGCAATCAGCAGTTGTTACTTTATAATTTAAATAATTTAAAAGTGGAGAAGTGTTTACACTTTCCACTTTTGGTCAAGGTCTTTATCCAGATGCATTGCTAGTTGGCACTTGGTAATAATCCCTCAGTACCAGGGAAGCTCATCCGCGGGAATCATGTTCCACACCGGGTGGAAGGCAGTGCGTTTATATTCTGAGTTTGGCTTAGACAGAGGCCACATTTGAGCAACAAGGAGGCTTTCAGCAGGCAGCTCTTAGGCAGTATATAATACTAGGTTAAGTTTCAATTTCACGAGAAAAGGTTCATAGGTACCATCATCAATATCAAGGGCCTGGCATAATTTTCTTCTTTCACTAGCCACTGTCCTTGCACTCAGGGGATTCTTGCTGTCCTATTAGAGAATGTAGCAGAACTCCCCAGGATGGGAATTCAATCTTTTTATGGTTATTGTGTGGATCTTTACCCACCGAAACAATGCTCCATGAGCACTTAAACATATTCATATGCCTTATAGGTATGCCCTAGGTGAACTCTGCCCCAGGTGAACCCCTTCCCCTGTATCTCCCCAGCACTGACATCCTGCACCAGTGATCTTCCCCTGCCACTGTTGTGACCCTTCTGTGATCCAAAACCTCTCCCAAAATGAAGCCAACAAAATAACCAAATAAAATTAATAAGAAAATGAAATAATAATTTTAAAAATAATAAAATACAAAACCAATTTTTAATTGAAATAATAATTTTTTTTTAGTTTAGATTTTGTGTCTTTCATCACTATAAGATCTGTTGTCCTGTATATATGGTGACATTTTCTTCCATATATTCTCCAATGTCTTATTTTTTTCATTTTATCTTCAAAGAAGCTTTTGATTACGGAAAAGTCACATAGAGAAAATAGGGGATTCACATATACCCAATACTTTCCCTCCTTTTCCCCTCTTCCCTATTAACATGTTACATGTGGACGGTACATTTGTTACAACTGATGTACAAATATTGAAGCATTGCTACTAACCATGGTCAATGGTTTACATTATGGTTTACATTTTGGATCGTACATTTTTTTATGTTTTGATGAAATTTGAAGTGGCCTGTATCCGTTATTGCAAGATCATGCTGAACAATTCTAATGCCTTAAGAATTCCCTTTGTTACATTTATTCCATTCCCCGCCTCCCATCTCAGAACCTAAAGTAACCACTAAGTTTCAATATTTGAAGGGTAAGAGTCATAGTTACTTGCAATAATATTGAGGGCATGACATATTGATCTGTTTTCTTTTATCGAGTACTACCTATGTTCTTGAGGGATTCCCATCTCTCTAACTGAGAGCATAGCAGGACTCCCCAGGATTGGATTTTGATATTTTTTTGTTTATTGTGTGTGTCTCCACCCACTGATTTAACACTCTATGACAAGATGAACACTTTCATATTCCATAGAAGACAGCCCCAAGTATGCCCTGTCCCACATACCTCCCCACATCCAACACCCTACACCAGTAACCCTTCCCTGACATATTTGCCAAAATAACATTCCTAACATTGTAGTTTTCACCACAGACCTTCAAATACTCAGAGTTCACCTGCTCCTCCCCCACCATCCCCCCAGTTCCATGGATAGTCCAACCCAACCCCCTACCGTACTCCCTCTCATAGACCAATGGTGCTAAACCCAATCACATCACTGCACCACTGTCATGCTCATCTACTACATAACTATACCCTTCCACCTTATTGTAGATTTTACCCATATGGGCATCAGCTCACCACCCTCTACTCCTTTTCTGTCTCCTGTAAACTTTTCTTCCAGATTCTAGCTCTGTGAGTTTGCTCAATTTGCTTAGTTCATATCAGTAAGGTCATGTAATATTTGTCTTTCAATGCCTGGCTTACTTCATTCAACATAAGATTTTCAAGCTTCATCCATGTTATCCTTTGTGTTAATACTGCATTCCTTCTTACAGCTGAGTAATATACCATTTTTTTTTAATATGGCTAAGAGTCTTCAAAGTGAGTCGGCAGGTCTTTCCAGAGGTTAAGCTTATATGTCTCAGCAGGATCTCATTGACTGCCACAGAAAGCCTTGCTTCAAATACCAGGGCTCCTGAGGGCTCTAGAGACATCCAGAAACTATAAGCAGGGCAGAGAGCTGAGGAATTTGGCACCCTGTCTGTGGGCCTTACTTTGGAATTTATTCTCCCCAGTATAAAAGAGTTAGACTCATTTATAGGTCTATATTTATTGATAAACATATGTCCCAAAGACTTAAATCTTTGATACACCCATGTGCCAGTTGAGCCCTGAATTTCAACAGAGTTGCAGCACCTACACTCCAGTTTATTGGACTCACCCAGGACAACTAACAAGGAAATGATGATGGGCAATGCCCATTCCAAGGAACAGAGAGTATCTGCAACTGCAAGCAAAATAGTTCCATCCATCTGCCCCACGAGATGTAAGCTCCTTCTCAATTAGAAGCAGAGTGGGTATCACGATCCCAGAATCCTCAAGATTGGGAATGAACAATGGACTAAAGTCTACTTATTATTATTCTACTATAGAGTTATTATTATTCTAGCAATGGAAGAAATCATCATTGACATAAAGGCAGTGGCCACCAGAGGTTCTGAGGGATAGAGGGAAGAATAGTTATAATATGGGGGCATTTCTGGGATATTGAAGTTGTCCTGCATGACATTGCAGTGAGGCGTACAGGTCATTATATATTTTTTCATAAACTACAAAATTGTGCAGGACAGAGTGTAAACTATAATAAAAACTGTAATCCATAGTTAGTAGCAATGCTTCAATATGTGTTCATCAATTTTAACAAATGTACCAGACTAATGAGGGATGTTGTTGATGTGGGAAAGTGTGGGAGGGGGAGGGAATGGGGCATATGGGAATCCCTTATATTTTGTATGTACCAGTTATGTAATCTAAAGTGTCTTTAAAATTTTTTTTAATTAATTAAAAAATGTTGAGAAGTGAGCAGTATAACAACAAAAATTCCATAAATGCTAAACACAGGTCCATGTGAAGGTCAACCCTCCTTTCCCTATTGAGTTTCATAATAGTGTTGTCTACCCCCAAACAGAGACCATTCTAAAGGATGGCAATTGGGCTGGTTTTTCCATGCATCTTGGAAGATGAAGGTGCTGTGGAGATCTTTATTTTACTACTCATTTATGAACATCATTACTTTTCAACTTTAAAAGGTGTTTCTTCAATAATATCCCCTAAGGCTTAGAAAAGATGATGACATTGATGCCTTCATCCAAATGTGATTTTTCTTGAGCATTCAACATTGGTTAAAACACTCTGACCCTTCATTCCTCCTGTGAACAAACTAATAATACTTCATTCTCCTGACACTAATAACAGTGGTTTCAAATAAAGAGATGGCCAGAGCAGGAAATATTTGAATTATTTAGGGGAGATAATTATTTGTTGAATCCTTGAGGGTGTTTATTCTCTATTGAGAATAGCTCTTCTTATATGTTACCTAAATTAGGAAAATTCAGCAACATAAGAATTATCCAATTATTAATCCTTCAAATCCAGGAGTAAATGTGGTTTTATAAATACCACAGGTATCATCTTTCCAAGTCATGCTTGAACTAATTTCCCATATATTCAATAAATGATTTGTGCCATTCAGATACATTTGTGACATTGATAAATATAAATATTAATCTTTAAAACCCTTTCATTTTCTTTGTCTGAAATTAATCAATATTTTGATGGTGTTAATTATTCTGTTCCTATTTACATTTGTGCAGATGTAGACATTTTTATTAATATATATCTATATAAATTCAATAACTTTATCAATATATACATACGCATAGTCTTTTGTCATATAACATGAAATGAGCTGTAAAGTGAAAGCAATTGACTGATTGAGGGAAGCAAATGCATATCATCCACATTGTTTTCTAGTTAACGACAGGCATATGGAGGTGTAAGCTTATGATATGTGCATGTCAGATAGAGAAAAGGAAAGAGAAGATGAGTTCGGTTTGATTGAATCAAATGAAACAGAAAGATCATATAAAATTTACAATAACACAGGGTCTAGGGGAGGGGTTCTTAACAAGGGTCCATAAACTTGAATTTAAATTCAAACAAACATTATTCTTGCGGGAATGTGTTGGTACAGGTGTGATATATTTATTAAATAATATGCAGTATGATGTGGAGTTAATAAGGGTTCCATGGTTTTCACCTGACTGGCAAAGGGGTCTGTTGAACCAAAACATTTAAGAACCCCTGCTCTATGATATCATGGTATATTATACATTGGTTTAATACCCCAAACATTTTAAATTTCATTTATATATTTATATTCACTTAGCTTCTATCCCCAAAACAATTGTTTTGCTCTCTCATTTTACCTCTTCAGCTCTTGTTTGAATTGGCCATCCAAGAGCATTTCAGGGCCAAGGTCATTAAAATATTTCTAAACAAGAAGTAATTTCCCATGAAATCTCTAAGGTGTTAGATTTCAAACCACTTCATGCATTATGGCATTTAAAACTTTTTGATTTTCATTTATGCATATCCTACTCAGCATATCATCTCAGCTGGAAAAATGAGCTTGAGTAATGAGATAAATGAGACCCCAAAGCAAATAGTTCTTCTTGGAATGGAAGCCATGAGTCTAATTGCCACAGATGGATGATAATCAGGTCTCACAGTCCTGGTACTTGGAGGAATCTTTTAAACCCCAAATGTGAATATAACATTCCCTTAAACTCTCTGTAAAATGGAGTTTGCAAAGCCTGTTCCTATGTTTCCATAGTTTTAAATGTGAACAATGTGTATAGTGCATAAAAGATTAATTGGCAGAAGGTACGAGCTATAAAATTGAATCCAACTTTGAAACTCAAGGATATTCTCACAAAGTAGGTGGTCAAGGCTAGGGAGAATAAGCTTTTAAGGAACATTCATTTTCTGACAATAAAATTCAGTGTATATATATATTTTAGTTGCCCGATTTTCCTGCTTCTCATTGAATCCTGCCCCACAAGACCATTATAGAAAAAAACATTTTTCTATTTGTACAACGAACATCTCCTTCAAATAGTAAATCTTAAGCCAATTTAAAAAATTCCAGTGAAAGAAGGTTCTAGAGTATTAAATATGATACATTTCTATGTATCAAAAATCACTACTTCAAAACTGCTATCCTTCCTAGTTCTTTCCCATTTGAGCACTGTACTCTGCTCTAAAGACACTAATTTTTCATCACAGAGGCTAAAATCGAAGAAGCATGGACTTTGGAGTCATGGTAGTTGTACTTACCATCCTAGCACTGCTATTTAATAATGTTTGACTTGGGTAAATCAAATAACCTTTCAGTTTCCTCATCTCTAAAATGTGACTAAAAGTACCAATACTGTACGGTTCTTATAAAGATTACATAGAATATATACAAAATGCCTAGTAGGTACTCATAAATTGATAGCTCCATAACTCTCTTAAAATTTCATGTCAAAATGTATTATGTTCTCCATTTGCTACCCAAATCTGGGGGGGATAAAATTCTTAGGAAAAATTTATGACACCTTCAGAGGGTATTTTCAAGGTAAATTTCCCTGGTTCAGTGTCCGCAGATCTCTCCCTTTGTCTTGCATTCTTCCTCCAGAATGGGAGACTATGGAAAAGGAAAGGTAGTCAGTGACTTCACCCAGGCTGGAACTGCGACCTTGACTTCAGAAATTTGAAGGAGGGTTTCTTAACATTTCTGTCTCATAAACTACAAACAGAAAGTAACCTACTTTCTTCCTCTAAATATAGGGAACTGACTCTGTAGCTAGATCTGCATTCTGGGCATAATGGATAATTTTTGCTTGTCAGAGAGTTCTGAGTTCCCTCCCTGGCAGGCCTTTATTCTTGTTTGCCCTGTGCTTGGAATACTTCCCCCTACCCCCATCCAATCCCCATGTAGACAAGACCATTCTTCCTTCATTTATTGGTTCAACTCAGGAAAATGTTTCCTTGCTATCCTTATTTGGAAAATTCACTTGTATATTATGCCTCTTTTTCATGATAATTATCACAGATGTAATAATTTATGCCACATTTATTTCCCTCCCTATATATCCATGAAAGACAAGAAAAGTCTTTGAACTGTTTCTATTATATCACCAGCATGGGCACAGTATCAGAAGCATACTAGTCATTTCCTAAATATTTGATGACTGATAAAGGGAATGAATGCATAATAAAGTAGAACAGGTAAGCTAGGAATGGCAGTATGTGATTATTTCTTAGATGCTATGAGATTCTCTTTGTTTGTTCTTTTCTTTATTTTTAATTGTGAAACAGTTACATAGATATTTAATTTTTGGTTCTCTAAATTAAACAAAATAATCAAAGCAACTTAAAATAATATTCTAGTGAAAATTATTTCAAGTAAATTAAAACTGACTGAAAGTAAAATGAAATTTGCTTATATAGATCATAGGATTTTAGTTTTTACTAAAAAGGTCAAGTTCTTAATCTTTCAAGAGATGTGATCATTATTTTTTATTAAAAGAAGTAAATAAAGCATACCTGTCAAGCCCAATTTGATTATGATTAACTCTTGTTGTATTTCCCACTAAGTCATCTATTGTGTGAATTGGAGAAGAATGATAGAACCTCCTTCATCTGGATTTTAAGATGTTAAAATGAAACATGTAAAGTACTTCAAATATTATTGCTGTTAGTTAGAAACTGAACAGTATTTGAAACTATACCTTCAATTTCTTAGGAATGCCACTGGGACCTTACAAGGAGTACATTTCCTGTCATTAAACAAACAAACAAACACACATAATAAATAAGTTAGCAATAGCTTTTTTTTTTTTTTTTTTTTTTTCTTTTTTCTTTTTTCTTTTTTAGGAACTGGGGACTGGGGATTGAACTGGAAACATCATATGTGGAAAGACAGTGCTCAGCCACTGAGCCACATGGGGCTCCCCTGCATTGGTTTTTTCATTTGTTTTGCTGGGTGTTTGTTTTGTTTTTTTCTAGGTCCCAAAGCCAGGACCTCCCATGTGGGAAGCAGGTGCTCAACCACTTGAGCTGCATTGGCTCCTCAGCAATAACTTTTTAATAACCAATATGCACATAGTAGTTTCCCCATCATATGCATATATAAGTTCTTTGAGGAATAGGAAAACTTAAAACTCTATAAAAAGTTTTGCTTTATTTATATTACATGTATTTTGTTCTGTATGTATTATAAAATTAAATGCAATAGTCTAGTTGTTTTATCAACTAGTAAAACAAATACTAAACCATATTCTTTATAGTGAGAATATGGCAGACCCTTAACAAGTTATTGTTCACAATTCACATTAACATTGTCAACATTGTTAACAAATAGCAACCTAATAAATGGAAAACCTCTTCCTGAGGTATGTAAAAATCACACTGGAATGTGGAATATTCTGAAACAATGCCTATATCAGTCAGCAGGACATACTCCAAATGTTAATTCAGGAAAATCTAATGAAAGTTTATTGTAGGGTCATTTTACAGGAGTGGAGGGATGATGAAGGTATCCAACAAGGGATGGTGAAGCACTTTGGGACCGGCAAGTACTGAATGCCTTTACTACCTGTTGGCCAAAAGAAACAACGC
Organism: Chaetophractus vellerosus; assembly: GCA_004027955.1. Lineage (NCBI taxonomy): Eukaryota > Metazoa > Chordata > Mammalia > Cingulata > Chlamyphoridae > Chaetophractus > Chaetophractus vellerosus. The sequence continues at coordinate 2,448 of PVKH010010888.1, read as the reverse complement.
AATAAAATGGAATCATTAGAACCTTACAAGAGTGGCAGCTTTGACAATGTAGTCCTCTAGGTGGAGGAAAGCAACCATTTATAAAACTGCAGACTGGCAACAAGCAAGGGAAAGAATCAATTTTCTTGCTTTTGCTTGCATCCCAGATGATCAAACACAAACTAAAATGGGAGGAAAATATTGGGTATGGGGGGTGTGGCTACCCATGGAAAGACTCACGGAAGCCCAGAGCAAGGTGGAGAAAGAAGTGCAGCTAAAATATATGAAGAGAAAATGGAAATTTGTCAACCCAACAGACTTGGAGACGATTTACAGATATAATATCACTTAATAATCTCCATAACTCTATAATATGGGTATGTTTATGCTAAATTTACAGGTGTTATACCATAGTTACACGGAGTAATATATCTAAAACCAAAATTAGTTAGAAAACAAGCAGAGACTTGAATAATGTCTATTTGATTCCAAAACATCTGTTCTTTGCAATATACCATTCTAAGAGAAATTCTGCTCATTAACAGGTTTGACTGGATGGAATAGAGAAGAGGATGTGTTCAACTATCAGCTAATAGGCTTTACTTCTCAATATAAGACTTTTTTAAACATAGTGTTTGAGTTTCATTATTTCTATGCATTTTATTTATTATTGTTGTTTCTTTATCACTTTTTCAATATTATTTTCAATGGAATACTTAAGTTGCTCTCTTTCCATAGTAATAAGTTTGTCTTTGGTGAGCATGAGCCTATTTTTACACTTAGTTATTATGTATTTTTAGTATATTTCATGTCATTGCATATATGATATGCATGATAGAGTTAGAAATGAGTCTTCCTTCTTTTTTTGACAAGAAATATTATCATTATCTCCACCCACATCCCCGATCTCCCAAAGGATTTACTATTGCAAAATCTACACTCTTCTTAATTATTTTCCATAGAGATATTTACAGAAGGAAAAACTGTTTTCAGCTCAAACAATTGGGTAGCTCCTGACAAACATGGATATGAAAATAGTGACCAGCTATTTAAGGAGAGAGATTATGTGGACATATTCCTTATTCTAACTTCAGTGAGTCTCTTCCTCAAAATAATTTCATTGTTGACTGGTCCTGTGCCAGCTTTTCATGCTAACACTAGATATCAATTGTTAAAAATCAGAGCATTTTTCCATTAAAATGCAAATTTCCTTGGGTCAGGATTGAAGAAGGTAATAATTATTGGTCATAATTCACTAGTATGAATTCAGATTTTAGAAAAGTCTTTAAAAAGTTAATTAGGGCAGAGTTTGAAGAAAGAAGCATCTTGTATGTATTTCTGCTAAGGAGTATAGAACAAGGTGTATGCATTCTGGTATCTTCGGATAGCATTAAGGTGTCACATGCCTAGAAAGGAACACTGGGGAAAAAGAATACCTCTAAAAAGGGGCAGTGATGGACCATAACAAAGAAGAAGTCTGTTTTCCAATACGGTCCATTCCATCTTGATTTCATTATCAAGTCTTTAAGCTCTGTCAAAAATAATAACAATTAAAAAAAACTGTGATTGTTAATTTCATGTGTCAGCTTGGCTACGTTATGATGCCCATTTGTTTGGTCAAACAAGCTCTGACAAGATTGTTACTGGGAGAGTATTTCAAAATTTTAAGGAAGAGGGTCCATGGTACACTCAATAAACGGCAGGGGGTGGAGATGAGCAGAGAATGTTAGCTAGGTGAAAGGTGGTAGGCTATTCAGTAAGAGAAGTAAGTGACAGATTAAATAGGGATTTTTAGGGCATTGTTAGAATTTTGGGTTCCCCTCTGAGATGTTTAATCATTGGAGTCAACAGAGGAGTGTGGGGTAGTTTGAAAAGACTATCTCAATGTGTTATATATTTAAAATAATATTTTAAATAATGTATGCACATTATGGCGCTGTTATATACATTGTTTCAATTGATATTCACAACAGGAAGGTTAAATATGTAGTGAAAACAGATATCACCATTCACCTTCTCACAGTGAGGAGACAAAACTGAGGAAACATATGCTATTTATCAAAAATTAAACAGCTATTTAATAGGAGAGCTGGGACACTGAGTCAAATGTTATGTCTCTTAATCTAGAGGGATTTCCACTATACCCTTGCAGCCAAGTATGTTTTTTGAATGGGGAAAATGTTACTCTATCTTTATTATTCCTGCATTGGAAGCAAAGTAAATTTTAATTTTATTTCTTTTTTTTTTTTTTTTTTTTTTTAAAGATTTATTTTATTATTTATTACATATCCCCCCCCCCTTTCTGCTTGCTCTCGCTGTGTGTCCATTCTTCTGTGTTTTTCTATGTCTGCTTCTTGTCTCCCCCCGTCCCCGCGGCGACGCGCCGAGTCGGCCCTCCACGGCGGTGGCTCGTTCCGTTCCAGGGTGGCTCCATTCCGTTTCCACGGGGGGCTCCGCTCCATGTTTTGC
>PVKH010010887.1:0-17826 GCA_004027955.1 Chaetophractus vellerosus | reverse complement strand
ATTTGCTTCTACTGTTTCATGGTTAGAGGTAATAGCAAGTCCAATAATATAGATTCCTGAGTGATCTTTAAAGTGGGAACCATCTGTAAATCAAATAACATCTGCATTATCAATTGGGGTTTCTTGTAAATCTATTTGAGGAGTTAGTAATTGGCCAGTTTCAGATTAAGGTTGTGACAACAGACGAAAAAGACATTAGGAGGGGAAAGTAAGAGAATTTCTCAAGAAATTAATCCTTTGGTAGAGAGGGCTTCAGCAGAATAGGGGCATAAACAGTCAAGGAGATCCTATAATTAATTATTCAGTTGATTATAAAAGTTTTGCTCTTGTAGCAGTGGATCTTATGCAGAGTAGGGAGTCACGTGACTTCAGTATTCAACTGTTGGCTACAATATCCTAAAGGTCTATGTTGGTTTTTATGCTTTTGTGTAAAGAAACCTAAGACGTTCATTGGTCATTCACGGACAAAGGCAGTCACACAGAAAGGCATTTTGCTTTCTTAGAGGAGAAAGTGCATTAGGGAATTTGCTGGTGTTTCCAGGTATTTTGGGGGCAGTCTCTTTTCCAATGTCCAGGTTGTTTGCAGTTATTACAAGTATCAGTGTCCTGAACTCTGGTGATAAAGGGTTTATTGGGGGCTATTTAGCTGCCATTTTAGCTTGAGAGGATTTCTTTTCTCAGCCTTTTATTTTTTTTTCAGCCTTTTTAAGAGTATGATCTAATCGATCCATAAAACTTACTAAATTATTAGGTTTCATTGTGGCCCGATTTAGTTGTTTATGTTTTAGAGTGGTGTTTAGTTCTTCTCAAAGGCCATTAACAAAAGTAGGATTAAATTGGGTACAGGTTTCAGAGATAATATGGCCAAGACCTGAGAATTGTTTAAAGGTTTTTGCATGCCTGTTATAATATAATTATATATTAATTATATAATAATATAATATTCATATATGGGCTTGTCAGGTTTGGGGTTCATTGTTGGATTTTTCTCCAATCAATAATTTGGGGGAAAACATCAGGTATGACCTTATGAAGTTCCTTAGCTAGCTTAAATGCTTCAGTTTTATCAGTAGCACTTCATTTTGAAAAGTTATTTAAGGGATTTTTCCAATTAGCTTTGTCTATCCAGATTCTGACATGTCCTTCACTAGCAGTCATGCAAATTAATTGGTAAAGGTCTGAGTATCCAAGCTCATAAGTCTGAATGATAAGACTGAATTCTTTTGCAGAGCCTACCAGGTCTTCAGTAGGATTTGGGAAATCTTATCACTATAGAAGGAGAATTAGTCTAAACTAGAATACAGAGGAGCATCTATTATTTTCTGTCCTCTGTGTCTCTTTTTGTTGTGTCATCTTGCTGTGCCAGGTCTCTGAGCGGGCCAGCACTCCTGCGTGGGCCAGCTCACCACACGGGCCAGCTTACCTTTCACCAAGAAGCCCGGGAATCCAAGCCTGGAATTCCTATGTGGTAGATGAGAGCACAATCGCTTAAGCCACATCTGTTTCCCTATCATGATTTCTACTCAGGGAACACAGTTACTTCTTAGCTTGTCTTCCTAATCTCTGTCCCTTATTCATAATTTTTGCCCTTCTCCTTAAAAGCCTGGTAGAGGCATTCTTTCATAAATTTGCTTTTCTGTACTCTCAATTATCTTCTTTACATCCCTCAATCCAGATTTTAATTATGACACTACATTTTTAATGCTTTATAAGCTTTTCTAACTTCACTATGCCCCCATTCCAATTCTTCCTCATACTTGTTTATGTCTCATAAGGTCACAGCATCTGAAAACCTACCAAGGATGCAAAAATATCTTCTAAATAATTTTTTATGTATCTTCTTCCCATTCGGGAGCTGCTTTTCCTCGGAGTTTTCACATTGCTGCTCCCCTGACTTACCCAATATTTCTTTACAACTATCACGTGGAATTTCATTATTCTTCATTCAAAAATTAGGTACATGGATCTGGGGGGGGTCCACTCATGTTAATTTATCATATCTACAGCTGAAGGATAGTTTGGCAGGCAATGCTTCTGGTGCAATACAAATTTCTAGAGGAAATCCTTTTACTTTACCACAGCTATATTTGACTAGAATATATGTGCCATCCTATACATATTTCCTGGTTTTTGACATGTTCAAATTTTGGAATACTTAAGACTTACAACTCATTCCCATCACCCACACATTATAGAGATATGCTATCATCTGAGTTAATTTCATACCCTTCTTCATTTTCTTGGCATCATATTCCTGAAAAAGATATGGAATGGTCTTATTGATTTGAGCCACAGACAGTTGAACCATGGCTTTTTCAAAACCAGAGGCAACAGAATGGTGGCTTACCATTTTTCTGACGCACAAATGAATAGAGACCTCTTACTTCTGACTTAAGAGTATAGAGTATGGAAAAGATAGAGTATTAATCAGATACTTATATAATCATAAAATAGAAGTTTATTACTCCCATTTGCTCTGACCCACTCACCCAACCCCAGCACATATTAGACAAAGGAGAGACCAAATGACAGAATTTCAGGTAACTTAATTATCCTGTGATAGCAACCAGCATTATTTGAATGAAGTCCAGGTCTGAGCAGTGAATCTTGGCAAATGTTCATACAAGTAAAACCCTTTAGCCCAGTAGCCACATATTCCTCAATCCCTTCCCCATTCCCAGGTCAGTTCGCTTCCCAACACCATCACTAGTAACAGAAACATTTTTAAGAGAAAAGGGGGGAGGCTGATCATGTTACCCTCACAGAGACTGAGATGTTTGTTCTTAAACATATTATTGAAAAGTCTTACGTTATTCTAGCAGGCTCTTGATAATTTGGGGCAAAAAAAAATGTGCTTACAAGCACTTGGTAGATATGGCAGTCTTCGCATCTTGCAAACAAGGACATATGGTTGCTGTCCATACAGGTTCTTTCCAGTGTCTGCCATCATCCGGTAAGACAACTACAAAACTTGCATAAGACCTAATTATAACATAAGGAAATTATAATCCTAGCTTCAATATTACAAATGTTCGGGGAAAAAACAAGGGAGACCCATTATGTTGGATACCACCATACCAAGGAAATGAGAGAGTCTACAACTGCAAGCAAGAAAGTCTCATCCATCAGCCCTATGGGATCACAGACCCCTCTCAATTAGAGGTGGAGTGGACATCACCATCCCAGAATTCTCAGGATGGGGAATGAACTATGAGCTAAAGTAGACTTACTGGCATTCTACTATAGACTTATTGTGATTCTAGTAATGGAAAAACCTACATCATTGATGTGGAGGCAGTAGCCACTGGAGGTTCTGAGGGCAGGGAAAGAGAAAAACAGGTGTAATACGGGGGCATTTTTTGGGACTTGGGAATTGTCCTGAATGACATTGCAACGACAAATACAGGCCATTATAAATCTTGTCGTACCCTACAGAATTGTGTGGGAGAGAATGTAAACTCCATGTAAACTATAATCCATGCTTAGTGGCAATGCTCCAAAATATGTTCATCAATTGCAATGAATGTACCTCATTAATGAAGGATGTTGTTAATGTGGGAAAATGTAGGAGGTGTGGGGAGCAGGGAATGTGGGAATCTCCTATATTTTTTATGTGATATTTGTATAATCTAAATATCTTTTAAAAAATAAAATAAAAAATTCACAAGTAAAAATATTTTTTAAAAGCAACTGAGTTTGCAAGATGAAAGCCTAAATCAATAGAATGTACAGAATATAACAAATTAAAAGTTCTATATTTTGGTATCACTTTAAAAAACAAGGGATAATCATATTCATAGATAGAACATGCCTACTGTTAATAATCTAGCTCTTATAATATTATCCTGAAAACAAATTATCGACTATCACTTGAAATGGGAGCCCAGTTTTATTCACTATCATCAATTTTGAATATATCCTCTATTCAATCAACTCTGACAAAGGTTATATTCTCTTAATTAAGATTCATATTTCTTATTCATAGAAGTTAATATTTATTTTACAATCTGTTGAGATAGGTCCAAGACTATTTTTTTATTGGTTTCACTGACTGGGTTCTATCTCCTTAATAGTGCATAATCTTATGTATAAAGCATTAATTATCTAAGATATCCAGTTTCAGATTCTGTAGAGTCAGAGTTTAAAGACATTTTTCAGACAATTTGTACATAAGAATGTATCTAGATTTTTTAAATCTGGGGCCAATATTTTTCAATTTTCTTATTAATTTAATCCAGTAACAACTTTGTTAGTGACTCTCTTTTCCAAAATACTCACATAATCTATAGAAACAGCTCCATATTTAATTCATATTTGATCCATTTGTGAAGCATTGATTTACATTTGTACAGGACAATTCCTAGAAGTGTGCAGGGCTTAGAATATCTCAATTAGTGGTTCTGCTCTAGATAAATATGTTCAAAAGAAGGCTTCACAGGATATCATGAGTGACGGTCATTTTAAAATTACCTTTTAATGATGTTCAAAAAAGTGGAGTAAGGTGTTGTACATCACGGCTCTCCCCATCACCTATAACACTCTGTGCCCCGGGGCATCAATTTTTCAATGCAAGGTAAAACCTATTTACATATAATAACTAGGAGACCTGGAACTAATCAATCTAGAAGACTTCATAGCTGAGCTTTATTCATCTATTTCAGAAATTTAAGCCAGGGGAGCCAATGTGGCTCAGTGGTTGAGCGCTGGCTTCCCATATATGAGGTCCAGAGGTTCAATCCCCGGACCTGGTACCTCAAAAAAAAAATTAAGTTAAATTAAATTAATTATATATGCTAAGTATTTTTGTAAGTACTTGAAATATATCAGTGAATAAACACCCTCCCCTCATGTTGCATATATTCAGATGTGAGATCTGGGGAAGGAGAGATGTTAATACCCAAGATAAAATAGACCAAATAAATAAGTAAATTATGTAATATACTAGAAAGTGAAAATTCCATGGGCAAAAAGAAAACTTGAATACAGTAATGGAGATATAGGGGATGGAGATCTATTTTTTTTTTAAAGCGTTATGGGAAAGTCTCACTGAGGAGCTGACTGAGTTACGATTTTTAAGAGGGTATGGGAATTACCCAGGCTGATATTTGGAAGGAGAACGTTCAAAGCAAAGGAAACAGCTCCTAGAAAGACCTTAAGGCAAGACTATGCTAGTTGGGTTAGAGGAACAGCAAGGAGAGACAGGCAGCTTTGGAGGGTTTTTAGCAAAGAATGACATGATATGACAAACTTTAAAAGGTTTATCCTGGTTTCCATGTTGAGAATAAACACTTGGAAGGAACAAAGGCAATTAGGAGGCAGAGACAGAATCCCGGGCATGAGGTCATGGTGGCTGACCAGGACAATCAGAGTGTAGGTAGAGATACTTCGAAAGTAACGCAAATAGAATTTTCTTAAGAACCAGATGTGGGACCTGAGAAAAATAGATGAGCCAAGGATGACTCCAAGAGTCGTGATCTGAGCAAATTTGGTGGTGTTGCCATCAACATGACTTTCAGGTGGGAGTAAAAACCTAGAACCCATATTGGAATCAAGTGGGTTTTTTTCTATTTGAGTCTTGTAACATTTAATAATAGCCTAGCTTAGGAAAACTTCTCTGAAAGATGTAACTACCTATTTCCACTTGCCTTTTCTATTTTCTTTCTGGAGTGGGCAGGGGACAGAAAATTACAGCTGAGTTAGAAGGTGAGTTAGAATCAGTTCCGAGAAATATTCCACTGAGGCCGTGGCACAGTGGAAAAGAAGCATGCAGCTCAGGCACGGGACTGAGCAGAATCTCCTACTTCTCCCAATGTGTTGGCCCGAATCCCAGGAAATCCCATTTTTCTGAAAGAACTCATAATGTAGGAACCTACTGCAATGACGGGCATGTCCAGCGAATGCTGGCAGGGCTTGCCAGTGGCAGGCATTCACCCATTATCTGCCAAGTCAAACGCACAGAGAGGATGGAAGTACAATGTAATAATTTTATGTCAGAGAGAGCCGGGACTCCTGACACAGTGAAGAATACAAAAATGCTTTGTATTCTAAACAACCTGAGCATTTTATCCTTTCTGGCATGTTTGATTGAGAAGGGAAATGAGGAAAAGGGACCATCTTCTACCTTAGTTGTGGTTATTATCATTAGAAATCCCTATTACATACGCTGTATATTTTCTTTTTGATAAAAATTTACTTCTCCTATAAATTAATGGTCCCAGCATCCATTTTCCTCAGCAGACCATCTTGGCACATTTCTTAACTGGTTATTCAGATTGGTTCTCTTATATTTTTATTTCTGTATCTAAATCAAAGTATCATTCATCTTGCTCATAAAAGCTGTCACAGAATGGTAAAAATTTACTTTAATAAAAACCTCTCTTTAACCCATCTACCATTGCAATCTTATTTTTTGTACCCTTGTTTATTACTGTTTGCACTTTTTCTCCATGTATTTGTAAATTGAGTTGATTGGAAGGTCCTGAACTATAATCTTGATGACTCTCTTTTTATCCATACTCTGAAGATTTTCATTTTCTTTTTCAATAATCTTTTTATAATACCAGACCCATGGGGACTGACTTTCTGAAAATAATCTTAAATTCCTATGGAGCTCTGAAACACATGGTGAAATTCATATACCAGTAATTACAATCATGATGAAGATGCCTCCAATCCTTTTCACTTCTATGTTGTTACTCGTTAGGAAATCTTTGTGTCTCCTACACCACTCCATTAACACCTGCATCTATTCACCCCATTCGATAGATTCTATTTCTAATATTTATTAATTATCTTCTCCTTTTGATGTGCACTAGCCTTACTTTAATTCAGGCCTTTATTGTGTCTTTCTAGCATTACTTGTGTATCATGTACAGAAAAAAATATTGACTTGAAACTGCTGACAGCTACATCAACATTTTAGGAATTGCAAGGGTAGCTTTCTTTAGGGAAATTAATTAATGTGTGGAAGAAACTATTAATTACCCTCTGATTATTCAATCAAAAGACACTTTGCCAAAACTAGTGTACAGTGCTCTGCAAAATAAAGCAAAAGATTTACCTTGTTGGCTGTGAAGATTATTACTTTGTAAAATAATGATGGCTTATTATTTTTTATTTTTTCTAATTCTCAGAGGCCCTGAAACCTGGGAAGGAAGTGATATTAGAGAGATGCCCCTGATTCAGGTAGCTACAGAAACACAGCAGCAGGTTGTGGGAGAGATAAGGAACCCCCGTGACACGATAAGATTAATGGACACAAGAGCAAGCATTTTCTATTTTAAGTTTTCTGTTTTGTCTTATTTCCATAATGATTTCCTTCCATCCTCATTAAGGATGATTAGCAGCAATATTATGAAGAAATCAGGGCAAGAGAGCAGAGTTAATCCTAGAAAACCTATGAGAGGTAGTTTGAAAAGTAAACAGAACAGGTAAACATCTACCAGAGAACTTCAGGAATTCTAGGTACAGGAACTGGTTTCTGTGCAGTAACACAGAGTAAGGGCTCAGATAATAGATATTTGAATATTAAAAGGAAAGTTAACTTTAGGTATTTGGAGATTTTGTGGCCACTTGGCATACACACCCTTTTAACATATTGTTCCTCACTAATTCATTCTCTGCATTGCCTTCTGAGTTATCTCCCAATGTTTCAAATTTGGTCATATTTCCCTGCTAAACTCTTTCATTAATCCCCATTATTTTCCATAAAAAATCAAGACTCCATGCTTGTTCTTCTTTCTTCAGTCCCAGGTATATATCCTTCTAAGTCATTAGATAACTTATGTTTTATTCATACAACTTCAAAATTTCTGAATGTCAATTTTCACATAGCTTAGAGAATTTTCACTAGTCACATCTCCAACTAAAATATTTCGTCTTTTATTTGCATGACTATTCTTGATGCAGTTTCAGATTTAGCCCAGACAGAACTTTCTTGACCCCATGTTGAGTCAGATATTATTTCTCCAGGCTCTCACAATACCCATGTATACCACCACTTAAACAAATTTCACATTCAATTGTAACTGTTGATTTTCTCATTTGTGATGTCTTGTTCATCTATAAATTCATACCATCTGTCCCAGAGATGGGCATCTATTAGATGTTCAGTAAATAGTCACTAAGTAAATATTTGAATACCTACAAAAATTAGTCTGGGAGCTAAATGCTGTTTTTAAAAGTTACTGCTTTCCTTTTAATATAAATAAATATATATAAAATAGATAAGTCATCAGTATGTGCAAATTTACACATTTACTTATAAAATGTGATTGTATTATAGGATAGTTCTGTAACCTGCTTTCCTTCTTTATAATATAACATGTTATACATAGAGAGCTACATTATCATTTTGATAGCTGTATAGTATTCCTTTAAATGAGTGCTCTGTATTTTACTGAAAACTTTTCTTATTATTGGATACCTGCTTCTTCCAAAAATTATCTTGACATATTTGTCCAGTTGTTTTCTTATGTTTTTTTTTTTTAAAGATTTATTTATTTTATTGCATATCTCCCCTTCCCCCCCGCTGCGGCGACACGCCGAGAGTGGTCACTGCGCAGGCGCGGCTTTCCCCGCTTGTGGGCGGCTTCTGCTTCCATTCACGGCCGGCTTTCAGTTCGCAGGTGGCTGGCTGCGCTCCATTCGCGGGCGACCTGCCCTGCCCGTGGCAGCTTTTGCCCTGTCCGTGGCAGCTTTTTACCCTGCCCACGGCAGCTCTGGCCCGCCCATGGTGGCTTGCCATTCTCAAGGCGGTCTGCCCGCTAGGAGAGGTCCCCGGGGATCGAACCCGGGGCCTCCCATGTGGCATGCCGGTGCCCTATCCACTGGGCTATCGAGCCGGCCCCTGTTTTCTTATGTTTTATGCCTATGTGTAAATTCTTAAATATCTTGGATTTAAAGATTTAATAATAAATGCATGAGGGGACAGTCTATGCTGTGTACATTTTGTACTCAGTTCATACTACGGATATAAAAGGAGGAGAGTTTCAGCAAGTAACTGCATGTACTGTTCCTGGTTTTTGAAAAACAGCTGCTTTATAAAAAGGGAAGAACATTGTACTCCTAAAATATATCCTTTAATGAAAACACTCATCTCTGCTGACAAAATATAAAGCAATTTTACAAGCATGAATATAGATATCTCATACTGTTTTATGAATACAATAGGAAGAAGTAGTTTGGTAGTTACTGAACTTCTTACTCTTTTTTTCCCCTTTGGGGAACTCTTTTTATTCTTTAGGGAATAAGAGAAAAGATTCTGATTACTATAAATATGTGACAACATCCTGACACCTGGAGCACTGACAATAAGGGAAAGTTACAAATATCTCTCTGAACCCCACCAAGTTATCTTTGCCCATCTGTATTGATAAGTTCACTGAGATTTAAATTGTGGTCAGAGTTCAAGTTTTTTCTTCTACCCAACTTTTTAAGTCCAAATGAAAGTTTCTCGTCTCCGGTATTGTTTTCTTCATGGTAATTTTTTAAATAGAACTTATAGATTTACAGGAAAATCATGGGATATTGTGGTGGTTGGAAGCTGTATATACCCTAGGAAAATATGTTCTTAAATAAAATCTATTTCTGAGGTTGTGAATCCAGTGTAATTAATATCTTTTGATGAAATAACTTCAGTTAAGGTGTGGTTTACCTCAATCAGGATGAGTCTTAATCCTTTTACTGGAGTCCTTTATAAGTAGAATGAAATTCAGAAAGAGAGTGAGAGAGAGAAAGCCACAGGTAACAGCCAGAGCTGATATTCAAGGGAACTCAGAAGAGAGTGGAGAGACAAGGAGAGTCAACAATGTGCATTGCCATGTGACAGAGGCGCTAAGAGCTAAGGACCAAGGATCTCCAGCAGCCCGCCCCAGAATGCCACAGTCTTCAGGATGATACCTTGACTTGAAATTTTTCCCAGACTCAAACTGTGAGTAAATAAATTCCATTCTTCAACCTGACCCATTTCATGGTATTTGCTTGAACCAAGGAAACTGAAACAAATATAGAGAGTTCACCTATAGCCCCATGTTATTAATACTTTGCATTAGTGTAGTTTCTTTGTTACAATTGACAAAAAATTATTATAATTGTAATATTGACTTTAGTCCATGGTTTACATTAGGGTTCACTGTATTGTACAGTCATACAGTTGTTAACTTTTATTCTAGGGGCATATATACAACCTAAATTTTTCCCTTTTAACCACATTCAAATATATAATTCAGTGCTATTATTACCACCAACCATTATGAAAACTTTTCCATCAGAAAATAATTTCCTAAACAGAAATTTTGTACCCCTTAAACATCAACTAATCATTCCCTACTCCCACCCCAACTCCTGGTAAACAATATTCTAGTTTCTAACTCATTGAATTTGCTTATTATCTTTATTTCAGATCAGTGAAATCATGCAATCTTTGACATTTTATAACTGACTTATTTCGCTCAATTTATGTCTTTAAGTTTCATCCATGTTGCCGCATGTATCAGAATTTCATTCATTTTACAACTGAATATTATACCTTTGTGTGTTTATGACACATTTTGTGTATTCACTCATCCCTTAATGGACACAAGGGTTACATTCATCCTTTTGCAATTGTGAATAATGCCACTAAGAACATTGGTGGGTGAATATCTGTTGAAATAGCTCTTTTTATTTCTTTTGGGAGTATACCTAGGAGTGGAATTGTTGGCTCATATGGTAGTTGTATGCTGAACTTTCTGAGAAATTGCCAAACTGTTTTCCACAGCAGCTGAAACATTTTATAGTCCTACCAAAAATTTACAAAGGTTCTTATTTCTTCATCCTACCATTTTTCAGTTGCCTTTTTCTTGATTCAACACTCAACCTACTACTGCATCCCTTTAGTAGGTTTCAGCAGCTTTGAAAAAGATGTTTCTGCCAGTATTTGCCTGTTTTTCAAAGTTTCTTTTGGGAATGGAGCATCTCATTCCACCATCTTGGTAGGGGCAGGGGCTTGGCAACGTTTTTTGGTTGGTTGGTTGGTTGGTCGGTTTTTTAATATAGTTTTTTTATTTTTTAAAAGATATTTAGATTACATAAATATTATATTAAAATTATAGGGTATTCCCATGTGCCCCACTCTCTACCACTCGCACATTTTCCCACATTAATAACATCCTCCTTTCATGTCATACATTGGGAGCATTGCCACTAAGTATGGATTATAGTTTACATTGTAGTTTACACTCTCCCCCACCCAATTTTGTAAGTTATGGCAAGATATATAATGACCTGTATCTGTCATTGCAATGTCATTCAGGACAATCCCCAAGTCCCAAAAATGCCACCATAATACACCTGTTTTTTCCTCTCCCTGCCCTCAGAACCTCAAGTGGCCTCTGCCTCCACATCAATGATATAAGTTCTTCCGTTACTAGAACCATGATAAGTCGATAGTAGAATACCAGTAAGTCTACTCTTTTCTTTGAAAGAATTTTTCTTTTTTTAAAAAAATTTATTATTATATATCCCCCCCACACTTGTTCTCACTGTGTTCATTTTTGCACTCTTCTGTGTCCGCTCGCCTCCCCCTGCTGCGGCGGCCTGCCTGCTCGCAGTGGCTTGCCCTTGCTCGTGGGAGCTTGCCCTATCTGTGGCAGCTTGCCCTGACTGTGGTGGCTTTCCCTGCCCGTGGCAGCTTGCCTTCTTGAGGCGGCCAGCCCGCCTGAGGAGGCCCTGGGAACCGAACCCGGGGTCTCCCATGTGGTAAACCAGAGCTCTACCAATTGAGCTACAGCCGGTTCCCATCAGTAAGTCTACTCTAGTCTTTCATGCATTACCCAATCCTGAGGATTCTGGGATGGTGATGCCCACTCCAACTCTAATTGAGAGAGGGCTTAGATCCCGTGGGGCAGATGGCTGGGACTATCTTGCTTGCAGTTGCAGACTCTCTCAGTTCCTTGGGATGGTCATTGTCCATCATCATCTCCTTGTTAGTTGTCCTGGGTCAGTCCAATGAACTGGAGAGTCGGTTTGCAACTCTGTTGAGATTCAGGGCCCAGCTGGCACATAGACAGCCCAAAGATTTAAGTCTCTTGAACATATACCTACCAACTGTAGTACTAAATATGGGTTCAAATAGAAGGGGCAGAAGAGCCATGTCTAGGGAAACCGTGACTGAGTCCAAATCTGTCACACTGGGGAGCATAAATTCCAAAGTAGGGCCCACTGGCAGGGCACCAAACTCCTAAGCTGTCTGCCTTGCCTATAGTGTCTGGATGTCTCCAGAGCCCTCAGGAGACTTGTTATTTGAGGCAATACTTACTTTGGCAGTCAATGAGATCCTGCTGAGACGTGCATAAGCATAACATCTGGAATGACCTCCTGACTCACTTTGATGTCTCTTAGCCATATAAGCTAATTTGTCTTGACTTTTTCTCCCTTTTGATCAAGGTCTTTTTCCAGTTGCATTGCTAGTTGTTGCTTGGTAGTACTCTTTCAGTGCCAGGGAGGCTTATCCCCAGGAGTCATGTCCCACGCTAGGGGGAAAGTAATGCATTTATGTGCTGAGTTTGGCTTAGAGAGACTTGGCAACATTTTAAAGGGAGTGAAATAAGAGAAGAAATAGAAATTATTGAATCACTTTTCTGTATTAAAAATTAAAGCAAGAAGACAAAATGTTCTAAAATATAATGTTTATCCCATACTGGGGAGGAGGATTTATAATGTTGTAGATTTAACTATAAACTTTAAAATGATTGCAAATTTAAAATGTGTTTTAATAAGATGAAAGTAACTTGAATGATCTTTAAAATACTGTAACAGAATAGCAGGACTTATGATTCTCCTTCCTCCTTTTTATTAGTTCAACTTAGCAAGTCCAGAATTCAAACTCATGTTCGTAGTGATTCCATTAACTTCTCAGAAGAGGACTTTGGATAAATCAATGCATCTTTTTTTGCTTCTGGATGGTCCCCCATATATACATAGAACACTGAGATCAGAACATCTATGTAGGAACTTTCAGCTGCCCTAGGTTGCTTTTTTCTCTCCTCACTTGTGTGATGGTAGATTAAGCTATAATCAACTTCCCTGCCTTTAATTTCTAAGTCAACAGAAGTTGAACTTCCTGACATTCCTTCCAAGACATATATTATTCAGCTTCCAGAAACACTGACACTAGACTTTGCTTTCAGTCAAACCTTTACTGTCTCTGCTCCTGGAAATTGCAGAAGCCAGTTAAGAGTATAAGAAAACCTGTTGTGTATAACATTTTCTTAGAACATTTTCACAAGGGGTTAAATTCTTTTAGACATTACATTTTTAAAAACAAAACCTACTGGAATGCAAAGAATGAGAAGTAGCTCTTTCTTGGTAGGACTTCAGTGTAATTGCTTCTGAAGAAGTAAGAATGATATATGTTACACAGTGACAGGGAAGTTCTGAGTATGTGGCCCAGATAGACATTGTGGTTGGCTGTGCGCTATTTCTGTTTATCATCAGATTACCTCCCCTGGCTGAGAAAAATGACATGACTGAACAGATAGGAACCATTGAAAATTATGATCTTGGTCCTCAGCTGAGCCCTCGGTTCTTTCATCCAGCTCTCTCTCGCACAACCTCCACTATGTCATTTATTTATATTTCACAGGGAAAAAAAAGTTAAAAATCACTTCACTGGAACAGTTTACACTAAAGTCATTGTTGACTCAAATCCACAGGACTGTTTTCAGTCTTGATCTTATTTGATATGTCAACATTATTTGACACATGGAATAGTCTCTTTTTCTCTTTCATAACATTGCATTTTGTGACAATGTAGCCACATTCTCCAGGATTTTGTTATATATATATATATATCTGAAAATTCCTTCTCTGTTTCTTTTGAAAACATTTTTGTCCTCTATTCAACCATTGCTTGGCATTTCTTGAATGCTAGTATCATCCATGTTTTCCTGGTAGACTTCTATGTCTTCATTTTCCATCCACACTGAAAAGTCCCAGAATTACATCTCCAGTCCATATTTCTCCTCCAAGCTTCTTAAATTATATATAATTGTTGCTTCTCATCTCCACTGATTGTCTCAAGAGAGACTTTACATACCACGTGTCCAATTTTAATTCATTAACTTTCATTTCAAACCTGTTCCTACTCTTAGATAATGATAACCTACTCAGTCACTCAATCCATATTCTTGAATTTTCCCTTACCACCTCCTTATCAAGCACTACCAGAGAAGATTTTGCAGATATCAACTTCTTTTCTTCTTCCTCTGGTTTTGGATCTCAGTAGATGAAATTGAATCAATTGGCTATGGCATATTGTTATTATTGGTGCATGCATGCAGTTATTTATTTATGTATTTATTTTTTCACCCATCAATTCAATCAATCAATTATTTCTAATAATTAAACAGTGATGAAACACTAAAAGAAATTATCATGATTCCCATCATTCCTATTATATGTCATCTTTCACTTAACTCTGCAATAGCCTCCTCTCTGATTTTAGCACATATAATTTTGCCCTTTTGGAAACTCTTTTCCACACTATAGAGAAAGTAATATTTGAAAGCAGAAATTACTATATTACTACCAGGCTTACCATGCATAAGGATCTTTCTTATGTCCATAGGGAAAAAAATTCCTACCACATGCCTTATATGCCTTGTGAGATGTGCCCCTGCCTTTGCCTCTAAACTCATCAAGTGCCAACATCACATTCAGTTTTTACATTGCAACCATACTGGACTTTTAGCTCCCTCAATGCACCAGTCTATTTCTTACCTAATGGACTTGAAACATGCTTTCCTTTCTGCCTGAACTAATTATCAAGTGTCCCAATTAGTCATATAACTAAGTCATCTTTCAGAGCTCAATATAAGGACACTTATTCCTGGATATCATACAAAGCCTCTAGAACTGGTTTTAGGCATTAAGTCCACCTTACTGTATGCTTCCCCTCATATTACAGGGCAGACATTGTTTGTTTATATTTATGGCTTTCATTTCTCATAAACTGTATGTTCAGTGAGATCAGGAGTTTTGGGTGATTTAATTCATACCATACTCCAAGAAACTAACAGTTTTTGATACAGAGCAGATATTTAGCTATATTGGTTAATTAAATGCAAAAATATACAATATGGAGTAGAAATCGTATTGTATTGAGTTCAGTTGGGTGAAAGGAAAAGGAAGTTGTGAATATGGACTACTTTTCACCTAGAAATCTTAAAAGGGAAGTCAGAGTACAAGTCTATGCTAAAGAACATTGGGAAACTCAAATATCAAATGCTGAGGACATCAAGTTACAACATGAAATCTAAGTTACCATGGATAAGATTAGAATCTAGGATTAGAGCAATGAATGTTTACTACAGGAGAGGTGGACACAGAGCAAGAAAACAATGAGAACAATGAGGAAGGTCAGTGTAGGACTATCCATGATATGTATTCAACAGCTGCTGTGTACAAAAAGTGCTATTTTATTTGGCTTTAAGAGCAAGTGAAAAGGTAAGCAAAAGATAGTTTTCAGAGGAGTCATGAAAATGCTAGGGATATTTACATTGCATCTTGCTTGAGAAAGACAATTTACAATCAATATTGGGGTAATATAGGCTAGTGGTAGACCATTAAAATTATAGATCATATGAAGCAAGTTCCTGGAATTTGATGCATGACAAAGACTTTGTCACAAGGCACACACAAAGCAGAAGTCCAGTTACAAGAACTAGGGGGAAAATCAGAGTATGATGAAATCAAAGCCAACTACTGGTCAATAAGCACATATAAAAATGTCACAGATTTCCTACCAAATTATCTGGAAAATATCCAGATCAACTCGATTTTTTCCCATCTTCAGTTTCCCCAAAACTTGGCTTAATTTGTCCTGTGACATGCTTTGTAAGCTTGAAAGATAGGATTGAAGCTAGACTCTCCCTTTCCTTCATCCTCCACAAATAATTGCTAAGATATTTTAAACAGCTTTATTAAGGTATAATTGATAGACAATGAAACTCAAATATTTAAAGGGTATACTTTATTTATTTATAGATATATGTATAATCTTGAAACCATCAACAAAATGAAGACAATGAACATATCAATTACCCCTCCAAAATTTATTCACTCAGTTTTAAGTGCAGAAAATATTCCAAATCAAGGCATCATCAAAGTGATACTTTCTTCCCGAAGTCCAGCTACTGGCAATTCTTGGCTCTTCTGTCACATGGCGGAATCTGCTGGTTTCTTCCTTCTCTTCTGGGTTTCGTTGATTCAGCTTCTTGCTTCTGTAGCTTTTTCTCTGTCTGAATTTCATTCTCTTATAAAGGACACCACCAATATGAATAAGACCCATCCTGACTGAGGTGGGTTGCACGTTAACTGAAGTAGCCTTATCAAAAGATCCTACTTACAATGGATTCACACCTACAGGATTAAATTTAAGAACATGTTTTTTCTAGGGTACATGCAGCTTCCCTGAACCACAGTGACTATACAATTCTTTGTCCTTTTTTAAAAATAAGTTTGTTTGTTTTCTTATAGAGTTTTGAGAATTTTTCAACTGATTCTGAATACAAGTTCTTTATCAGATATATGATTTGCAAATATCTTCTCCCAGAAAATTGCTTTTCATTATCTTTTCAGTGGCTTTGGAAGAGCAAATTTAATTTTGATGAAGTTCCATTCAAATAGTTCTACTGTGACTGATGCTTTTAGTGTTGTATCTAGGAAATCTTTGCCTACCATAAAGTCACAGAGATCTTTTCTATGTATTCTTTTAGAAATTATGGAGTTTAAGGTTTTAGATTTAGGTTTATGATGCATTTTTTTTTCTATATTAGAGAAGTTGAGCATTTAAAGAACAGTCATACATAAAACACAGAATTCCCGTATACCATTCTATTATTAACACCTTGCATTGATGAGGAACATTTGTTGCTATTGGTGAGAGAACATTTTTACAATCGTACTATTAAATACAGTCAATGGTTTAACTCAGGGTTCACTGGTTATATAGTGCAGTTCCATGGATTTTTTAAGATTTTATTCTCATACCATAAATACAATCTATAATTTCAAGCTTTAATCACTTTAAGATATATATATTTCAGTGCTCTTATGTTCACAATGTTGTGTTACCATCCTCATCCATTACCAAAACATTTCCATCATTTCAAATAGATATACTGTACATTTTAAGCCATAACTTCCCATTCTTGATCCCATACTAACCTAAATTCTTGATTCTGTCTGTATGAGTTTGATATTCTAATTGTTTCAAATCAATTACAACACACAATATTTGTCCTTTTGTGTCTGACTTATTTCACTCAACATGATGTCTTCAAGGTTCACCTATGTGGTAGCATGTATCAGGACTTCATTCATTTTTACAGCTGAATAATATTCCATTTATGTATATGCCCCATTTTATTTATGCATTCATCGATTGATGAATACTTGGGTTGCTTCCATTTTCTGGCAATTGTGAATAACACTGCTATGAACATCAGTGTGGAAATATCTGTTTAAGTCTCTGATTTCAATTCTTTTGGGTATATACCTAACAATAGAATAGCCACATCATGTGATAGTTTTATACTTAGTGTAATGGTTTGAGTTTGATTTAATTATGAATTCCAAAAATATAGATTAGATTATGCTTGTAAACTAATCTGTTCACCTGGGCATGATTGAGTTATGAGTAGGGCGTTGACTGCCACGTCAGTGGGACGTTGGGCCCCACCCCTCGGTGGGCGTGGTCTCAAGTATAGAAGCAGATTGAGAGCAGAGATTTGGAGGAGATTTGAGAAGCAGTTCTGATGTTGGAGTGAGCCGTTCGCCCGATAG
>PVKH010010886.1:0-18018 GCA_004027955.1 Chaetophractus vellerosus | reverse complement strand
TTCCTTCTCCCTCTCCTCAGAACGTCTGGTGACTAGAAAAGTTTTATTTCTTGATCTGAGTTTTCGTTGCACAGGTATTCATCTTATAATAATTACTTAGCTACAGATTGGTTTAGTGTGCTTTTCTATATCTGTATTTATTTTACTATAAAAATATGTGGAACAAGGGTTTTACAATGTTTTTACATGTTATGTGTAAAGAGAATTTAAAACATTGGGTTTAGAAAGCAGGGCATAATAAAGTAATGGTCCTGATTTTTTGTATGGCTCACTATCTAATTAGAATCCATTTCAAAGGAGTTCTGCAAATATTTCAGTAATACTACCATCACCGAAATAAAGATATAATATACTTTGGTAACTACTTTTAAGAGAAAAGCTCTTATTTAAATGGATAATTCCCAGTACATTTTAATAATAATCACTGTACTTGAATTACATATGTCTGTATTTATTATCATGGGCATATCAAACTGGATGGGGATTATGAAATATGACTTATCCATCTCTTTTTCTCAGGGTAGAACTGCATGGAAATTATCTCAAAACCATGTTTGATTATTTTCTACTTGTCCTTTCATTGTCTCCCCTATCTCCTTACATTTCTTCCACTTATCTCTTCTTCCCTTCCACTCTCAAAGACCCAGGAAGCTAATGAAGCTAGGGAGTCTGCTTGTACAATAGGTCTCTTCCAAGGCTTTACTAGGGTGCCTAGAAATGTGTTTACTTAGGTAATTTTTTTTTTCCAATTTGCTAAAGTAAGAGATTTTAAATGCAATTGGTCAAGACTCTGTCTCTTTTCCCCTTTATCAAATGTCCCCTCATAGCTCCTAGAATTGAGTGGCTGCAGGCATTTTTGGGATTCAGTCACAATGAAACTGAGTTGGGAACACAATAGTTTGGTTTACTGGTGTGTACTGATTGGCTCACCATCACTTCCAACTAGATAAGTTATCCAGTGCTGGAGTGTGCTGACTTCTTCTATATGGTAACATGAAGAGGCAGGGCCCAAAGTCATGACATTGTAACATGTACTGGAATATATGCATAGTGAAGGAGGTACACAACTCTAAGTAGAGACTTCAGTTCTCATTGGTGCCTAGTCAGAACAAAGGAAACATTCCCAATAATGTTGGACATTTTATAAATACAAACTTTCCCTTTTTGTTAAGAATCATGCAAAATAAAATTTTCCAAAAATCCTGTATAATGTGTGTTTGTGACATATTTAAAAAATTGTAATCTGTTATGATATATTTTCCTATTCTAAAAAAATGTTCACTTCATACCTAATTTTAAATTCCTAATTTTGTCTTCTTTCTCTTAAATGGGCCTCCAAATTGTAAAAGGTGCAGGTCCCACGACCCTGGATCCACATCTTCTTACTATACATCTGTTGGCAGATAGAAAATGTGTTGATTTCCTGTCCTTGCTTCATCTTCCACTGTTAATGGGCACAGGTGAAAAGGGAAAAGGTAAACTTTTTTTTGGATTAGACTATATTAATGGATTTGTTATCTTTCACTAATATTCCACAAGCAGTGCATGTGTGTGTTCAGGCCATTATCAGGCTAATTTTTGCAAAGAAAGATCAGTTCTCAGGTTACAACGAAAGTCAACTTTGAGTTGAAAGAGGCCATTGCACTGAAGTTAGAAGTTTCTGCTATACAAGGAAAAGAAGCACTGTTGCATCATATGAACGTGATCAGTTTGCTCGAGGTACTCTAATAAGAAACTGGTAAAGTCACTATTTTTAGAGACTTTTCATGCTTAATGCCATTTAGTTCTCACAAATGGTAATTTAGGTAAGCACTATCATTCACATTTTTTCAGATATAAACACAAGTTCAAGGAGGTTGTGGCATATGCTACACATTAGTAGCAAAGCTCATATTTGAGCCTAGGCCATCCTCACTCCAAAGCTCAGGTGTGTTTCCATGCCTCCGCGGATCTGGACCCATCTCTGTAAATAATTAGCCAGTCAGTTAAACTCTCTGGGTTCAGTTTCCTAATCTGGACAATTAAAGTGTTGGATTAAAGAATCTTGCAGGCCCCGTAGTCTTTGATTCAATGAAACCAAGTCCAGCAAACTTTTTCATCCCCCTTGTTAAATCAATCCTATGTCACATAATTTAGGAAATTCATCTCAATTTCCTTGTGCCTAATCTAAACTTGTTAATAATTAAAATCCATCTTTTTAAACACTTTCCTTTGCAGAGGTGGTGAACAGCTAGTTTGTCACAATCCTGCATAATAACTTTTAGTTAAAAGAGAGAAGATAAAGCAGTAGAGATGAGGGAAGCTCTTGAAAGGGAAGGTCTAGTAAGAATCCTGGACATGCTGAAGATGTCATCTGAAATGTCGAAGTGGGAAACCTAACCTTGGCAAGCAATAGAAGAAAAAATATAACGTTTTATTTTTCCCATCTCTCAGAAGTCGTGAAAAAACATGAACGTCTAAATGACAACTAGAGAAATAGAAGAAATACCTTCCTAACTAATACATTTCCTCGGTAGATATCTGTGAAAAATCAGAAAATATTTTTGCCAATCTGGAAACAACGTCTGGACCAGAGAGCCTCTGCGGGATGGAGGGGTGGGAGGGGCTTCCGCCAAGGGCGATCTCAGCCTGTGAGGTCTTAGGATCACTGTGGGCTTTCAGTCTGCCAGCTTCGCCTCAGCTGTTTGTCATTATCTTATCTATTTCGGACCCAGTCTCTTCCCCTCTCTTCCCCGGTAGGCTCTGCAACTGTTCTCGCTGCATTTCCTTTGTTAGAGATTTACCCTCTTGACACATCCAAATGAAGAAGTTGCAGCCTGATAGGCAGATAAGTGACAGATCCCACGATTTCATTCCCGTAAGCAGATCCTGAAACCTTATCTACATGTCATCTGGTTAATCAGAGGTCCATGGTGAGGTCTGTCAGAGTTTTCTGTTTTAAAAAAGAAATTCAGACACAGATGACAGGAGGATTGGAATGCCTTCCCCAGCCTTTGGCTGCTACCAGCACTCTCTATTATTATGCAGGTGCAGCATGCCTGAGGCTGTGGAGAAAGAGGAACACAGGGTGGCCACCCAAGGACATGAGCATAGGTGAGCAGCAGTGCCCCAGCAGTCCCTCTGCAGCAACAGAATACAAAAGGAGATCCACCACAACAGAAAAAAGCAGAGCCTAGGTAAAAATACCACAGGCAAACATCAGTCTAAACTGGTTTATAATACAGCAGGATAATGAAATTCACAAATTATACAGCCAGCAAGACAGAGTGTCTAATGGGGTAAGTGCATCTTCCAAAAAGGTTTGGAGACTTATATGTGTAACCACACCAATAAAATCCCCAAGCAGAAATCTCCCTCCTAGTTATTTCTGGAATTTACAAAACCATGGAATTTGAAAGAGGTATGTGTATAATTCTTGGACCTGAAAAGCAACTTGACTCTTTGGAAGTTCTTGGTTCTTTTCCTCTTTAAAAAAGTACAAAGTACACTGGCCTTGGAACGAAACTTTATCAAACAGAGATGACAATATAAACACACACCAAACTATTTGTCAAGCAACTCCATCGTTGTAAGTAAATCATTTTTGGAAGTTGCACAGGAAGAAGTAAAGCTCAGTTTTTAAGAGCATAAGCTTCCAAGCTGAGTTGTCTAGGTTCAAATCTTGGCTCTGCCACTCATGAGTATTTCTCACCTTGGACAAGCTATTTACATTCTCTCTGTAACGCTTCCCTCATTTGTAAAGCAGAATAAAGATTTTTTAAAAAGTTGATTGTAGCAAAATATTTGGAATGTAATTAATATCACTGAATCATATACTTGGAAGGAGTTAAAATGGAAAAAAAATTGTTGTATATATGCTACTACAAGAAAAAGTTTTTAAAAAAATATCTACGGGGAAGTGGATGTGGCTCAAGCAGTTGGGTGCCCGCCTACCACACGGGAGGTCCCGCATTTGGTTCCCTATGCCTCCTAAAATAAATAAATAAATAAAAAGAAGACAAGCACACAATGAACATACACAGAGAGCAGACAAAGCAAACAATGGGGGGGGGAGGGAGAAATAAAAATAAATCTTAAAAAAATATCTACTGATACCATAAGATTGTTGAGGGTAATAGAAGCATTGATGCAAAGTGACACATAGTAAGTACTTCTTAAATATTGTCATTGCTGTTAATAATATTATATTATATCCAATATATATCCAATATTTCAATGGTTAAAACAAGAAAGGTTTTTTCCTCACTCGTGCTCTACATCCATTGGCAGAGAGGTTCTACTAATCGTATTTATGCATGGATCAGACTATTGGAGTAGCCACCACCTTGGAAGTTGTTGGTTGCTATACTAGAGTGAATAAAACACTGGAGGGTCTTGAGTCAACATTTAAATACTCAGGTCCACAAGAAACACACATTACCTCTGTTCAGAACTCACTGGACAGAATCCAGACACTTGGTCCTACTGAACCACACAAAGGGGTAGGAATTGCAAGCTTTTTATGTGCTTAGAAGAAGAATAGACTGTAGCTGGTGAGCAATTTATTCCCTAACAGTAGTAGTATTACCATTAGTGTTATTAATATATTGAAATACCTCTTCAAGACGACAATGGTCTACTTATTAGAGTAAAGGATTCCTAAGTGAAAGACTTGGACCTAAAAGTCTGTATTAACATATTTCATTTTCATCAGTATAATATTAACTTGTAGACTAACATCTATTGAACATGTATTAGCTATCAGATAAAATGCTAGTTGCTGTGTCATGTTCTTATACATAATTCAAAGAACAACCCCAAAAGATACTATTGTAGCACAGTTTTACAGATGGAGAAAGAATACCTAGAGATGTTACATAACTTACCCAGAGTGATACAGCTATTAAGTATGGGACTGGATTTTGCATTCACACCTGCTTGACTTTAAATAACTCGTGTTTATATTATGCCACATTATGGATTCAAATATATTATCAAGTACAAATGAGCCAAATAGGGGTGGACTAGTCTGACAGAAGAGTTAGCTTTTACCTAGCGATTTTGCCAAGCTTCGAGTTACCTCTATTTTCTGATGGTGAAAAGGGAAGAGTTTTGTGTTCATAGCAAGTATCTAGCCCACTTTAGGATTATTGTTCAGTATTAAGTTCAATATAATAAAAACATTTAGTTTATTATCCTAGTTTTCATACCTAAAGTGATATTTGAACTTGGGTTCTAAATAATAAAAGGAGAGGAAGGTACATTAAAAATGTTAGCCTAGTGTTGCAAGTTCCATTGGATACCAGCCAACTTAATGTGCCCTTCCCAGTGGAGATTCTACATCAGTAAAATGTAAGGACTAAAAGGAACAATAAGGATGGATTGGCAGGGCAGTAAGTGCAGCCTTGACTCAATCAATAAACTTTTTAGGAATAGTTATTTTAACAAAGTTGGACTGCTTTGAGATAGAGCTGGGGAGAGTGCCTATATGTGCATTGTAACTAAGTAGAAATGGGAAGAGACAATGATTTTTCCTCAAATACAAGCCTCCCACAGATTATCCAGGATCTCAGCTCACTTTGGGAAGTCTCAATTGAGGCAAGAGTTACTATGTTTTATGGAATCAGGATACCACCACCTGGACCCTGCATTCCTAGGTAAGAATTATTTTCAACCAGAAAAGCATTCTTTTATTTCTTAAATTATTTTTAGCTGTAGGAATGGAGCACCTGACAATGCAAGGTGTCAGTGATTCAACTTGCTCTGAATAATGGTGTCTAGGAGATGAGTCATGGAGCTAATTAGGAGGAATAATTTCATATTCTCATCTGCAATATCTTTCTTCATTGGACCAATTTTATAGAGACTTATTAGGAAAAACAGACAACACTAAATGAACAAACAAATGCAGACCTCTAAATACACATGTATCTATCTGTATGAAATTGACACCCGCCTATCATTTCCAGCCTCAACCTATCTACTTCTCCAGACCAAACAGTTTTTTGCTCACATCTAAGAGTGAATAATCTTATGGTGCTTATAACGTGCTAGGCACTTCTCTAAGTGTTATACATATATTAACTTATTTTATTCTCACAATAACTAACCCTTTGCAGTAAGTTATTAATTATTACTCCTTCTTTTATTACCCCTATTTTACATATGAGAAAAATGAAGGCACAGGATGGTAAGAAACTTGCCCAAAGTCACTCAGCTAATAACAGGCCGCAATTCAAACTTAGCGACTCTAGTTCCCAGATCCATCCTCTTAACCTTAAATTCTGTTTTTTAATTTTACCTTTTCTTTGTTTTGAAGACCCTTGCACCCTTTTGGGTCTGGCTAACTCCCTCATCATTCAGAACCTGGCTCTGACCTTGCCTAATTAGGGAAGTGCTACCAGAACAAGTGCCACAGTGTTTTTGATGGCCCATTGAGTTGTTGGTCTCCATTAGACTATGAAATGCTGTACACTGAGGCAGTTTTTAGTCTTTTCTCCCTCCCTATCACCAAGCCCAGCATATAGCACATAGTAGGCATTAAATACTTGTTGAATGAACTAATATAAGCAGATGGAGGCAATGCCGGTATAGAAATTGGAGTTGTCTTTCTGTCACAAGCTGGTTAGCGATCTTTTACATTCGGTCAAAATCAATTTTGGTATTTTTAAAAACTTTTTATTCTGGTAACATAAATACAATCTAAAATGTCCCCTTTAGCCCCATTCGAATATATAATTTAGTGGTATTCATTACATTCACAATGTTGTGCTACCATTGCCACCAATTCATTACCCAAACTTTTCCATCACTCCAAAGAGACATTTTGTACCAATTTAGCGTTAACTCACCATTCCCTACCACCACTTTGTCCCCTGGTGACCTGTATTCTAGTTTCTGACTCTACTAATTTGCTTATTCTCATAATTTTTTTCTGTGAAATCATACAATATTTGTGCTTTTGTGTCTGGCTTATTTCACTCAACATGATGTCTTCAAGGTCATACAAGTTGTCACATGTATCAGAACTTCATGCCTTGTAATGGCTGAATAATATTCCATTGTTTGCATGTACCAGAATTTGTTTATCCATTCATCTGTTGATGGACACTGGGGTTAGTTCCATTTTTTGGCCTCTGTAAATAATGCCACTATGAAAATTGGTGTGCAAATATGTATTTGAATCTCTGATTTCAATTGCTTTGAGTGGATACCTGGAAGTGGGATTGCTGAATCATACAGTAATTCTATATTTAACTTTCTACAGGCACAACTGCCAAACTGTTTTCCATAGCAGCTGCACCATTTTACATTCCTATTAACTATGAAGGAGTGTTTCTATTTCTCCACATCCTCTTTAACTCTTATTATTTTCCATTCTTTTAAAATTCTAGTGGGTGTGAAATGGTATCTCATCGTGGTTTTGATTTGCATTTTCTGAAAGGCTAATGCTGTTAACCCATCATTTCATGTGCTCATTGGCAACTTGTATATCTTCTCAGGAAAAATGTTCATTCAAGTCTTTGCCTTTTTTAATTGGGTTGGTTTTCCTTGTGCTGTTTAGTTGTAGGATTTCTTTATATATTCTGGATATGAAACCCTTATCAGATATGTAGTTTCCAAATATTTTCTCCCAATCTGTAGATTACTTTTTTTTTACTTTCATGATGAAGTCCACTGGTTCCCCAAAGTTTTTAATTTCGATGAAGTCCCATTTTCTATTTTTTTCTTTTGTTGCTCATGCTTTTTGCTGTAAGGTCTAAGAAATCATCGCCTAACACAAGGTCTTGAAGATGCTTCCCTATGTTTACATTTAAGAGTTTTATAGCTTTGGTCCTTATATTTAGGTCTTTGATCCAGTTTCAGTTAATTTTGTATATGATGTGAGGTAGCATTCTACCTTCTTTTGCATATGGATGTCTAGTTTTCCCAGCACTAAATTGAAGAGACTATTCTTTCCCCTTTGAGTAGATTGACAAACTTGTCAAAAAACAACTGGGCATAGGGTTTGTTTCTGAAGTTTCAGCTTGATTCCATCGATCTATATGTCTGTCCTTGTGCCAGTATAATGTTGTTTTGATTACTGTAGCTTTGTAATAAGTTTTTGAATTGGGCAGTGTGAGTCCACCAGCTTCCTTTTTTTTCAAGATGGCTTTGGCTATTTGGGCCACCTTACCCTTTCATATAAATTTGATAATTAGCTTTTCCATTTCTGCAAAGAAGCTATTGGAATTTTGACTGGGATTGTGTTGAATCTGTAAATCACTTTAGGTAGAATTGACATCTTAACAATACTTACTCTTCTAATCCATGAACTTGGATTGTTCTTCCATGTATTTAGGTTGTCTTTGATTTCTGTTAGCAATGTTTTTTCATTTTTCTATGTATAAGTCCTTTATATCCTTGGTTAAATTTATTCCTAGACAATTTATTCTTCTAGTTGCTATTGTAAATGGAACTTTTTATTTCCTTTTCATATTGTTCATTGTTACTGTATAGAAATACTACTGGTATTTCATGTTGATCTTGCACCATAAAATTTTGTTGAATTCATTTATTAGCTATGGTAAATTCGTTGTGGATTTTTCAGGATTTTCTATATATAAGATCATGTCATTTACAAATAGGTAAAGTTTTACTTCTTTTGCTGTTTCGAAGCCTTTTATTTCTTTTTCTGGCCTAATTACTCTAGCTAGAACTTCCATTATATTGTTGAATAGCAGTGGGGACAATGGGCATCCTTGTCTTGTTCTTGGATCTTAGAGGGAAAGTTTTGAGTCTTTCATCACAGAGTATAGTATGTTATTAGCTGTGGGTTTTTCACATACATCCTTTATCATGTTAAGGAAGTTTCTTTCTATTCCTAGTTTTATAAGTGTTTGCATAAAGAATAGGTGCTGGATTTTGTCAAATATGTTTTCTGTATCAATTGAGATGATCATGTGGGATTTTCTTTTTTGCTTTGTTCTATTAATGTGGTATATTACATTAATTGATTTTCTTATGTTGAACTGCCCTTACATTCCTGGGATAAATCTCACTTGATCATGGTATATAATTCATTTAATTTGCTATTAGATTCATTTTTCTAGTGATTTGTTGCAGAATTTTGCATCTTTATTCATAAGGGAAATTGGTCAGTAATGTTCTTTTCCCGAGCCATCTTTATTTGTCTTTGATATTTGGGTGTTGTTGGCCTCATAGGATGAATTAGGAAGTATTCTCTCCTCTTCAATTTTTACGAAGAATTTGAGCAGGATTGTTGTTAATTTCTCTTCGAATTTTTGGTACTTTGGGTCTTTTAAAAATAGTTGTAGTTCAGGACTTCAGCTATCACACACAAAAACTAAATAGATTCTGTTGACATTCAGGTGATTTTCAGAGAAAAATGAGGACTGTCTATTTTTTATCTATTGTGCAGTGTTTTCAACCTTAATCCATAAAGTGTCAAATTTCTATGTCTCTTTCTTTAAAAGGACAGCTACTCCTGGGATTTAAAAAATGTTCTCTTTAGTTGGTACAGATGCAAAGAATATCAACAAAACAAAAGCATATATTTGTGAGTATATTATATATGAAGAGAAGCCTGGGGAGACTCTTTTTCATTTACTGACTGATTCAAATCTCAACATCTTTAAAGGAGTTCTGATTTCCAGCCTGAGTTAAGAAATATCCTTTGTGTGGGCTCTGATGAAAGAAGTCAAGGTGATG
This sequence comes from Chaetophractus vellerosus, assembly GCA_004027955.1. Lineage (NCBI taxonomy): Eukaryota > Metazoa > Chordata > Mammalia > Cingulata > Chlamyphoridae > Chaetophractus > Chaetophractus vellerosus. The sequence goes on along the minus strand of PVKH010010886.1, from coordinate 8,328 downwards.
GTTTTAGACAACATGACACTAAGTCAATAGCTTGTTTTGAAAACCAAGCTGATGCCAATGGCTTCTTTATAGTAAGCAGGGAATCCTGTGTGAGTTGCTACAGAACTGCCTGTTCTCCACGTGGCTGCCTCTTCAATATCTCTTTCAGAAGTTTCTGCTCTTCAGTTCCCTACTGAGTGTGGGAAGGCTACAGAATCCAGCAGTCTCAGGCTGGCAGATTCTCCCCTTTTTCATTATGCATGTGCCTCTGGAAAGAGCACAGGCTTCAGAGCCAGAGCTGCAAAAACCTGAGTTTGAATCCTAGCTGGGTGACCTTCAGAAAGTCACTCCTTCCTTTCTTTCTCCTCTTCTTCTTCCTCATTCTTCAGAAAGTCTATTAAGCCTCAAGTTTCTTTTCCATGAAACAAGACTCATAACAGGTATCCCTTAAGGTTGCCATGATGATAATAAATAATAAAAGCATATTAAGTGTCCAGCACAGTGAGCCACACCACAAAAAGTAACTAGCATCTCATATTGTCTGAGGTCATAAAGTCAGGACAGTCAATATGTTAAGATATGCTGATTTTATTCTCTGTTGGATCCATGTGGTCTGGAATATCATTCCTATAAGAACCATCAAGAAAATAGACTTGTAATCCAGAAAACAGGCTGTGGGGCCTTTCCTCAAAACCTCACATATCTCTTAAGAAAAAGCCAAGGAAAGCCAAGATAGCCACAGTTACATCAAGAGAATATCATTTCCTACCCTGAGTTAGTCTGAAGAGTTGTCATCCATTATAAGGGAGTACTTTTGCCTCTTTACTGGATTTAAAATAGCCATACCCTGTCTAGGCATGTTAGATTCAATGTGAAATGATAAACAGTGTATGCAAGGGTGATAGAAGAGCTGGAAGATCAAAAAGTGGGGAGCAAACTGATTTTCATTTGTAACAGCTTAAATTCCATGGTCCTTTCTCTGAACAGAATAATCAGCTCTATCCACATTCTTCCCCACCTTTTCTCCTTCCCTTTTCCTTCCTTCTCTTTACCTTGTTTAACCTTAAAAACTTACAGCAACAACTAGGAAAGTGATACAAGTTTCTTGGCAGTTTAGTTAACCTGGGAACTCCTATATCTTAAAGCATAAAGGGAACCATCATCCTCCTTGTCTTTGCTCCTGTTTTCTCCTTCCTTCTCCTTGATGTGGTGGATAATTGTCTCCTCTATGCTCCATTGCCTCTACTGTTGCTTTGGCTGTTATGTACTGGAACCTCCTCAGGATTCTTCATTATCCACTTGTCCTAATCTACTACACTCTTCTATTGATATTAAACACGACCCAGCCACTTATATTTAAAAAACCAGAGCTTCCCAGTCCCTAATCTTCCTAAAGATGCTCTATTTTTCACTACTCTTTCATCTACCCTTCATATGGTTAAAACAATTTATACCTCTTTTCCAGAGTTCCTCTACATCCACTCACTTCTCAAGCAACTACTTTTTCAATCTAACCCCTTATTTAACAAGAAAGTTATCACTAATGTCACCAATAATATCTATGACTTTAAATTCAATGGGCATTTTTAGCCTTCATTTTCTTTGACCCTTACCTCTCAACTTATACATAAAATGTTAGAGATCCTCAGAGTTGAGTCCTAGTCCTTCTTTCTTCCCAGTCTGAGTGCTTTCTCTAGGAAACTTCATGTGCACAGCCTTAAGTACAAGCTATAGCCAATGAATACAACATCAAGCCTGAATTTCTTTGATTTTCACACCCAAAAAAATATAATTGCCTTCCTGATTGATATCATCACTAGGATGCCTCCAGTGAATTTCAAACTCAATGTTGAAAACAAAGCTCATGATCTCCTCCCATCCCAACCTCTTCCTCTGATTCCATCCCAGTGAATGATATCACCAGAACCAACCAAAGAATCACCATAAAATATTTCATTCCCCTATATCCAGTCCAACACCAGACCATAAAAACTGTGCCTTATATAGTTTTCTAACACAGCTTCTTCTGACTTTACACTTCTTAACCATAATCATTTAATCTTCCTTTGCTGCAGTACAGTCCTAACTAGTCTCCCTCTTGACCCCTTCCAAACTATTCTAGAAACCCTTAGTTTTCAAATATGTGGGTCTGAACACTCTGAATGGATTTTTCACATATATACTATTCACTCCATTTTTATCTTCCCGTTGTCTGGGTAGAACAAGCATTTCTAGAAAGCTGAAGTTATCTGAAAACACATTCTAATTATTGACTCCTTTGATAAAGGTAGCTCATTTATTGTTTGTTTAAAATTGACTATATAATATGCGTAGGTAAACGATTTCCCAATTTGGAACTATTTATTTTTTTAATGGGAATAGTTTTCAATGTTTATTAAATGCTTATATATTTTCTGGTGAAAGGGGCAAGATGGCTGCAGAGTGAATAGCTCTAGGAGTCAGGGCAGTTAGTAGTCAGCCAGAACTATCTTTAGGGCATGTGTAGGGGGCCCAGGATACCAGAAAAGCATCCTGAAACATCCTTGAAAGAATAGAAGGAGGAGACTGCTCATCTGTAGTGAAGATTCATAAGTAGAACATGCCATGCCATGGAGGTCGGTGCCCATCCTTCACTGGTAGAGGAAGCTGCTTCAGGAGCTATTCCTTGGCTGGAGTTGGAAGGTCCATTGCCCAAAAATGGGGAAGTAAGAGACAGCTGGACACTGACTTCAGCTACTGATTAGAAAACTCAGCTGGTTAACATATAACCATAAGAACAGATGAAGTTTGAACCTGTCCAAATCAGAAAGAGACTGGCAGCCACCATTTTAACTCCATCCCTGGCAGCAGGAGAAGCCGGGCTGATTGAAAATCACATTAACTATAGGGATTGGCTTCTTTCCACCCAGATCAGATTACAGCTCTAGCCTAGGCTCCAGCCCCACTTCTGGGCAGGGAGGAAGCTGTAAGGACCTACACCAGTATCTCCAAGCAACTGCAGGCACTTTTGGCCTGCACAGACTGAACAGTCAGACACTCGGGGCTCCATCCTTGCATTCCAATAGGTTAGGAGAGAAGCTATTTCCTCAGCCCCTCTCAGCAACTGCAGGTACTTTTGGCCTGCACAGACTAATTTGTTGAGTCCCTTCAATTCCATCCACTCCCCATCCCCCCACAGGATAGGAGCACCTGGTGTTTCTTCAGCTTCTCTAGGCAACTGCATGTGCTTTCAGTCCACACAGACTTAGACATTTATAGCTCCATTCCACCCCCATTAGGATAGGAGGGTCACTGTGTTCCCTTAGCCTATCTGGGCAACTGCAAGCACTCTCAGTCTGCAAGACTGTACTTTTGGGTGCCTGTGGTGTCATCTCCACCTCTAAAAGGGCAGAAGGGACAGTATTCCCTCAGCCTCTCAGGGCAATTGCAGGTGGTTTTGGCCCACAGATTAAATTGTTGGGCACTCCAGAGGCTCCATCCCCCCTGACAGGGAAGGAGGGGGCCCAGTGCTACATCAGTCTACCTGAGCAACTACAGTTAGTTTTGACCCACTCACATGGCTTAATTTGCTACCCATACCTGAAGCTCCATCCACACTCCAGGAGGGGAGGAAGAGGTATAAATCTTCATCAATCTCTCCCAGCAACTACAGATCTTATTGGCCTGCATGGCTTGGATTACTACATACAGCTGCAGCTCTGTCCCTATTTCTGGCAGAGGAGAAAAGTGGGAGAAGCTTCATCAGTTCCTGGGATGATGCAGGTAACATCAAACTTTAGAGCTTACAGTACCAACTACATCCTCAGCTCCTATTACACAACCAGCAAGGAAAAATGGCAAGAAAGCCCTAAACTAAAGAGAGAAACTGCACCCAGAATAAATACATCTAGTAAGCCATGTCAAAACACCAAAAAAATTGCAATTCATACTGAGAAACAGAAAGATGTGACCCAGGGAAAGGAACAAGATAAGCCTCTAGATGACATAAAGAAGTTGAGACAATGAATCATAGATGTTCAAACAAATCTCCTTAATAAATTCAATGCAATGACTACACAGATTAAAGCTATTAAGAAGATACTGGGTGAGCACAAAGAAAAATCTGAAAATGTACATAGAAAAATAGAAGATCTTATGGGAATGAAAGGCACAATAAATGAAATAAAAAATACACTGGAGGCATATAACAGCAGATTTGAGGGAGAAGAAGAAATGACCAGTAAGCTTGAAGACATGGCCTCTGAAAGTGAACATAGAAAAGAACAGAAGTAGAAAAGAATGGAAAAACTTGAACAGGGTATCAGGGAACTAAATGACAGCAATAGGTGTGCTAACATATCTGCCATGGGTAACCCAGGAGGAAAAGAACAGGGAAAAGAGGAAGAAGGAATATTTGAAGAAATAATGGTTGAAAAATTCCCAACCCTATTGAAGGACATAGATATCTGTGTCCAAGAAGCACAACATACTTCCATATGAATAGACCTACTCCAAGACACTTACTAATCAGAATGTCAGATGCCAAAGACAAAGAATTCTGAGAAAAGCAAGAGAAAAGTGATACATACATACAAGGGATACCCAACACGTTTAAGTGCTGATTTCTCATCAGAAGCCATGGAGGCAAGGAGGCAGTGGTATGATATATTTAAGATACTTCAAGAGAAAAAATGCCAGCCAAGAATCTCATATCTGGCAAGACTGTCTTTCAAAAATGAGGGTGAGTTTAGAATATTCACAGATAAACAAAAACTGAGAGAGTTTGTAATGAAGAGAATAGCTTTGCAGGAAATACTAAAGGGAGTGCTACAGCCTGAAAGGAAAAGACAGAGAAAGAGAGGAGGGGGGCTTAGAAGAGAGCCTAGAAATGAAGATTATATCAGTTAAAGTAATTAAAAGTGAAAAAGGGTGGTGAAAATAAAATATGAAAGATGAAACCCAAAGGTCAAAATGGGTGAAGAACTGCCTTTACAGTGATGACATTGAATGTTAATTGATTAAACTCCCCAGTCAAAAGATGCAGATTGGCAAAATGGATATGAAAATATGAGCCATCTATATGCTTTCTACAAGTGACTCACCATAGACCAAAGGATATCAATAGATTGAAAATGAAAGGCTGGGAAAAAGATATTCCAAGCATGTAGTAACAAAAAACAAACAAACAAAAAAAGCTGGAGTAGCTATACTTATATTGGATGAAATAGACTTTAAAACAAACTGTTATTACAGACAAGGAAGGACATTATATATTAATAAAAAGAGCAATTCACTAGGAAGAAATACAATAATAAATGTATATGAGTCTAACCAGGTTGTCCATATTACATGAGACAAATACTGGCAAAGCTGAAGGGAGAAATAGATTTCTCTACAATAATAGTTGGAGACTTCAGTGCAGCACACTCAGCATTGGAACGAATATCTGTGCAGAAGATCAATAAGGAAACTGAGAGCTTGGATAATATGATAAATGGACTAAATCTAATAGTCCAATACACAAAATTGCATCCCAAAACAGCAGGATATACATTCTTCTCAAATGCACATGGATCTTTCTCCAGGATAAGCCATATGTTGGGTCACAAAGAAGATCTCATTAAATTAAACAATATCGAAATTATACAAAGCACTTTCTCTGAGCATAATGGAATAAAGCTGGGAATCAACAACAGGTAGGAAAAAGGAAAATTCACAAATATATGGAGATTAAACAATACACTTAAATAATCAGTAGGTCAAAGAACAAATCATGAGAAAAATCAATAAATATGTCAAGATGAATGAGAACCCATGGGATGCAGTGAAGGCAGTGCTGAAAGGGAAATTTATGATCCTCAATGCTTACATTAAAAAAGGAGAAAGCACTAAAATCATTGACCTAACTACACAGCTGGAGGAACTAGAAAAAGAACAACAAACTATTCCCAAAGCAAGAAGAAGGAATTAAATAAAGATCACAGCAGAAATAAATGAAATTGAGAACAACAACAAAAAAGAATAGAGAGAATTAACAAAACCAAAAGTTGGTTCTTCAAGACGTTTAACAAGATTGACAAACCCTTAGCTAGAGTGACAAAGAAAAAAGAGAGAAGATGAAAATAAGTAAAATAAAAAATTTAAACAGGGGCATTACTACTGACCCCACAGAAATAAAACAAAAAAGGTCAAAAGAGGATATTATGAACAACTATAGTACGGCAACACTCTAGATAATGAAGATGAAATGGAAAATTTTCTTGGAATGTACAAGTCACCTACACTGACCCTAGAAGAAATAAAAGACCTCAACAAGCCAATCACAAATAAAGAGATTGAAACAATCATCAAACAACTCCCCAAAATGATAAGCCCAGGACCAGAAGGTTTCACAGGTGAGTTCTACCAGGCATTTAAATAAGATTTAATACCAATCTTACTCAAACTCTTCCAAAAAATTGAACAAGAAGGAACACTACCAAACTCATTCTATGAAGCCAATAGCACCCTAATACCAAAGCCAGATAAAGATATTACCAAAAAAAGGAATTTACAGACCTATTTCCCTAATGAATATGGATGCAAAAGTCCTCAACAAAACACTTGTTAATTGAATCCAAAAAACCATTAAAAGAATTATTCATCATGATCAAGTGTGTTTTAAACCATGCATGCAAGGATGGTTTAACAGAAGAAAATCAATCAGCATAACATACCACATTAATAAATCAAAGAAGAAAAAATCACATGACCATACCAATTGACACAGAAAAGCCATATGACAAAATACAGCATCCGTTCTTGATAAAAATACTATAAAAGATAGAAATTGAAGGAAACTTTCTCAACATGATAAAGGCCATATATGAAAAATCCACAGCTAACATTGTACTCAATTGTGAAAGACTGAAAGTATTCCCACAGAGATCAAGAATAAGAAAAAGATGCCGATTGTCACCACTGTTGTTCAATATAGTACTAGAGGATCTAGCTAGAGCAATCAGGTAAGAAAAAGAAATAAAGGCATTCAAATTGGAAAGGAAGAAGTAAAACGTTTGCTATTCACAGATGATATGATCCTATACCTAGAAAGTCCTGAAAAATCTACAACAAAGCTGCTAGAGCTAATGAACAATTTCATTACTGTCAGAAGACAAGATTAATATGCAAAAATCAGTAGTGTTTCTATACGCTAGTAATGCACAATCTGAGGAAGAAGTTAGGGGAAAATTCCATTTAAATAGCAATTAAAAGAAGCAAATATTTAGGAATAAGCTTAACTAAGGACATAAAGCACTTGTATTCAGAAAATTACAATGCTTTGCTAAAAGATACATTTAAAGCACCTAAATAAATGGAAGAACATCCCATGCTCATGGATTAGAAGACTAAATATCATTAAGATGTCAATTCTACCCAAATTGATATACAAATTCAATGCAGTCCTGATAAAATTCCATCAGCATTCTTAAAATAAACAGAAAACACAATTATCAAATTTTTTAGGAGGGTAAGGGGCTCCAAATAGCCAGAAACTTCTTAAAAAGGAAGAGTGAAGTTGGAAGACTCTCACTTCCAGTCTTTAAATCATATTATCTAGCTAGTGGTAAAAGCAGCATGGTACTGGCATAAAGACACTTAGACCAATGGAACTAAATTGATGATTTAGAAACAGACCCTCACATCTATGGCCAAGGGATTTTTGACAAGGCTGTCAAACACACCCAGCTGGGACAGAACAGTTTATTCAACAAACGGTGCTGGGATAATTGGATATCATTATCCAAAAGAAAGAAAGGGGACCCCTATCTCACACTGTATACAAAAGTTAACTCAAAATGGATCAAAGATCTAATGATAAAATCTACAACCATAAAGCGCCTAGAAGAAAATGTAGGGAAACTTCTTCAAGATATGGTGGTAGCTGGTGGATTATTTAAACTTACACTAAAGCACGAGCAATGAAAGAAACCATGGATAAATGGGACCGCCTCAAACATGAACACTTTTGTGATTCAAAGGACTTCATCAAGAAGGTGAAAAGGCAGCCCGCTCAATAGGAGAAAACATTTGAAAATCACATATCTGATAAGGGTTTGATTTCCATTTTATATAAAGAGATCATACAACTCAACAATAAAAGGGCAACCAATTCAATTAAAAAACAGCTAAGGGGCCGGCTCGATAGCCCAGTGGATAGGGCGCCGGCATACCACATGGGAGGCCCCGGGTTCGATTCCCGGGGACCTCTCCTAGCGGGCAGACCGCCTTGAGAATGGCAAGCCGCCATGGGCGGGCCGGAGCCGCCGTGGGCAGGGCAAGAAGCTGCCATGGACAGGGCAAGAGCCGCCACGGGCAGGGCAGGTCGCC
>PVKH010010885.1:0-18024 GCA_004027955.1 Chaetophractus vellerosus | reverse complement strand
ACAAGCTTAATTGGGGTATCTGTAGACATTTCAGTATTATGTTTTAGTATTTTTTTATTTTTTTTATTTTTTAAAGTTACTTAGATTATACAAATGTCACTTAAAAAATATAGGGGATTCCCACATGTCCCGCTCCCCACACTTCCCACATTTACCCACATTAGCAACATCCTTCATTAGTGAGGTACATTCATTGTGATTGATGAACACATTTTGGAGCACTGCCACTAAGCATGAATTAAAGTTTACATTGTAGTTTACACTCTATCCCACACAATTCTGTAGGTTATGACAAGATTTATAATGGTCTGTTTCTGTCATTGCAATGTCATTCAGGACAATTCCAAATCCCAAAAATGGACCTGTATTACTCCTGTTTTTCCCTCTCCCTGCCATCAATGATATGACTTCTTCTATTGCTAGAATCCTGGGGAGGCCTGCTGCATTCTCAAATAGAGGGGCAGGAGTCTCCCGAGAGTGTGGGCAGTAAATAATGGGGGAGGGCAAACCAGCGTGTCAAGACCGAAGTGTTGTTGCTAGTAACTATGAATTTTTTCCTTCATGGAGTGAAGCCTGGTGGTTGCCATGGGTCCTGAAGGAAGGGGGAAGGAGGAATAAAATAGATGGAACAGGGGGCATTTTGGGGGAGATGGAAGTGTTCTACTTGATTTTGCCACGAGGGATACACAACATGTTGAATTGCATCAAAGTTTATAAAAGTGTATGGTCAAAAATGTAAACCATAATGTAAACCATTTACCATGGTTGGTAGCTGTGTTTCAATATTTGTACATCACTTGTAACAAACAAAGCATCCACCTATACAATGTTATTAATAGGGAACGGGGGAAAGGGGGAGGATCTTGGGTATATGGGAGTCCCCTGTATTTGGTATGGTATGTGACTTTTCTGTAACCTAAAACTTCTCTAAGGACAAAATGAAAAAAAAAAAGTAACATACTGGGGGAATAAACAGAAGACAATGTCACTGTACATATGGAACAACAGATCTTATAGTGATGAAAGGGAAAATGCCAAAAAATTTAAATATTTTTTCTTTATTTATATTATCCCAAGTTTTTATTTTTTATTTTTATTTACTTATTTTTTATTTTTTTTGTATTTTATTTCAGTATTATGTTTTGATGAAACCATGAATGTGCTACAATTTAATCTAACAACACAAAAATAATGGAAGCTTGAAATTGGTGAAAAGAATCCAAGATGCAGTAGGTTGCACTCACTCTGATTGTTAATAAAGTTCGGAAGCATTAAATAATGTTTTGTTTTAAAAATATTGGGAAAAGCAGAAAAATTATGAAAACAAAATTTGTAATACTGGTGCTGAGGCTTATGAGAAAGGTGTGCAATAGACAAGGAGCACACGTGTTACTGGGACTCGGATTGGGGTGGGCTAGGTCGGAATAGACAAGTACTATTTCCAAAATAGACGTTGTAGAAGTTTGTCACTAAATTATACAATCTTGCAATATTTATTAAACAATAAAATTGCGGATTTTACAGCTTCTCTAATCCAAAACCCACACTTACCCCTAAATAATGGGGATGCCACCTAACACATGAGCCTCAGAGGCTTTGTTAGTACAAGAATCTACCCAGAAAATCAAGAGTTACCATAATGAAGGTGATGTAAAATGCTTGCATACTTTGAGCACAATATTAATTCTTAGTAACTTGTTGATACTACTCATAATTATCCTTATGAATTAACTTCAACCTAATAATATAAACAGATGAGATTGTGATGATTGGAAAAGGTGGGTTGAAATTTGATTTTTTTCTACTCTATGTGTAACCAAAGAGTTCTTGATATGAATTTTTTTCACACAGAATGTTAAAGATTCTTTCAATAAATAAACAGTAGTTATCATTTATTTCCTATATTCCAGGCTCTTCACCAACTTTATCACAATTTCCATATTTTTCCAATTCTAATATGAAATAAAATATGGAGATCCATGTTTTAGTTAAAACAATCTTTCCAGCATTAAATTGCTGTGTTATTTACTAATACTTTGATGTTCAGACTGTTCATTTTTTCACTCTTTAAAAATGTTTAGGGGCCCGCTGTATAGCCCAGTGGATAGGGCACCGGTTTACCACATGGGAGGCCCTGGGTTCGGTCCCTGTGGCCTCTCCTGGCGGGCGGACCATTTGAGAAGGCAAAAGCCACTGTGGGAGGGGCAGAGCTGCCATGGGCAGGGCAAAGTCGCCATGGGCAGAGTGGAGCCGCCCGCGGGCAGGGTGGAGCCGCCCATGATGGGCAAGGCCACCGCTCACTGGTGAAGCTGACTTGGCGCGTCACCACGGCAGGGGGGGGGGTTGGGGGGAGAGACAAACAGCAGAAGATAAAAAATAAATCTTTAAAAAAAAATGTTTAATTAAAACAAAAATTTACAAATACTTCTCCTTTAGCCCTTTCCCTGCCCTCCCCCTGTACCCACTAATCTGCTTTCTATCTCTGCAAAGTTTGCTGTTTGTGGTCACCTCATATAAGTGATGTCATACAATTTCAGTCCTTATGAGTATTTCTTGGTTTACAAAGCAAATTGTTTTCAAGTTTCATCCGTATTGCAGCATGTCTCACAATTTCATTTTTTCTTATGGCCAAATAATATTCCATTGTATGTATGTATCACATTTTGACTCTTCATTCATTTTTTTTTCTTTATTTCAAAGAAGCTTTAAATTACATAAATGTTACAAAAAAATATAGAGGATTCCCATATATCCCACCCTCTCACCTTTGCACTCTTTCCCCATTAGCAACATCTTCCATTAGTGTGGTACGTTTGTTACAATTGATGAACACATATTGAAGCATTGCTACTAACCATGGTCTAATGTTTACATTATGGTTTACACTTTGCACCACACAATTTTATAGATTTTGACAAAATGTATAATGGCTTGTGTCTGTCATTGCAATATCATGCAGAAGAATTCCAATGCCCCCAAAATGACCCATATTACACCTATTTTCCCTCTTTCTCCTCTCAGTGACCACTGTCTTTATATTAATGTTATGAGGTCTTCCATTACCAGAATTATAAGTCTGTTTTAGTCCATATTTGCATTCTCCCCTTATGTTTGTTCATTCCTCAATCTTGAGGATTTTGAAATGGTGATACCTGCACTGCTTCTGATTGAGAGGAGGATTAGCTCCCATGGGGCAGATGGATAGAACTGTCTTGTTTGCAATTATAGATACTCTCTGGTTTTGGGGATAGGCCTTGTCCATCATCACTTGTTTTCTTAGTTGTCCTGGGTGAGTCCAATCAACTGGAGAGTAAGTTTGGCTGCAACTGTGCTGAGATTCAGGGCCAGGATATGAACAGACCAAAGATTTAAGTTTCTGGGACATATATTTAACAGGTATAGTATTAATTGTTGTGTCAAATAAAAGGGGCAGAAGAACCATGTGTAGGAAAATTGTAAATGAGGTTAGATCTGATACATTAGAGAGATAGTTTATCATTTCCAAGTTAATGCCCAATGTGGGTGCCAATTTCCTTGGGTTGTCTGCCCTGCCTATAGTATCTAGATGTCTCTAGAGCCCTCCGGAGCACCCCTGCTTGAGGCACTTCCTACTGTAGTAGTCAGTGAGATCCTCCTGGGATGTCATAAGCATAACTTCTGGAATGACCTCCTGACTCACTTTCAAATCTCTTAGCCATAAAAACTCAATTTAAAAATATTTCCCCTTTTTAGTCTATGTCTTTTTCCAAATGTATTGCTAGTTGACACTTGGTAATAATCCCTCAGTGCTAGGGAGGCTTAGCCCCAGGAATCATGTCCCATTCCCAGGGGAAGGTAAATGAGTTTATGTGCTGAGTTTGGCTTAGAGAGAGGCGACATATGAGCAACAAGGAGGCTTTCACGAGGTAATTCTTAGGCAACATATAATACTAAGCTAAGTTTCAACTTCAGAAGAAAAAGTTCATAAGTACAAGCATCAATATCAAGTGCTTGGCATATTGTCCTCCTTTGTTAGGCACTGTCCATGTACTCTAGGGATTCTTGCCACTTAATCAGAGAAAGTAGCAGGACTTCCCAGGATGGCAGTTGAATATTTTTTTGTTTATTGTGTAGGTCTCCACCTACTGAGATAACATCCTATGACAAGATGAACACATTCATATTCTATAGATGCATTCCCCAGGTGTGCCCTTTCCCACATATCCCTCCACCACTGATCCCCTGAACCACTTCTCACCCTCACATTCTAGCACTGTTGACCCCACTCACATCCCTGTACCACCATCATCCTCATCCACGGCCAAAACACCACCTTCCACCTTATCATGGGTTTTGCCCATATTGAACATCAGCTTACCACACTCTATTCCCTTTCTGTCTCCTGATAACCTATCTTCCAAACTCTATCCCTGTGGGTCTGCTCAATATGTGTAGGTCATATCACTGAGATCATGCAGTATTTGTCCTTTAGTGACTGGCTTACTTCATTCAACATAGGGTCTTCAAGTTTCATCCATGTTGCCACGTGTGTCAATACTTCATTCCTTCTTACAGCTGAGTAAAATTCCATTGTATGTATTTACCACATTTTGCTTATCCATTCATCTGTTGATAGACAATTGGGTGGCTTTCAACTTTTGGCAATAGTGAATAATACGACTGTCAACATTGGTGTTCATATATCTGTTCATGTCCCTGCTTCCAATTCTTCTGGGTATATAACCAGCAGTAAGATTGCTGGAACATATGATAATTCTATGGTTAACATGCAGAGGAACCGCCAAACCATTCTCCACAATGGCTGCTCCATTCTACATCCTCACCAGCCATGGATGTGGGATCTCTTTTCTCCACATCATCTCCAACACTTGTAGTTTTTTGTTTTTTGCTTTTTTATAACATCTGCCTAAATATTCTAAATTTATTTAGAATATTATGAGTCCCAGTCTAATAGGTGTAAGATGATATCTTATCATAGTTTGATTTGCATTTCCCTAATTAGCTAGTGATGTTGAGCATCTTTTCATATGCTATTTAGCCATTTGTATTATCTTTGGAAAAGTGTCTATTCACATCTCTTGTTTTTATTTTCGAGATGTAGGATTTCTTTATATATGCTGCATGTTAGGCCCTTATTGAATAAGGGGTTCCCAAATATTTTCTCCCATTTAGTAGGATGTCTTCTCACTTTCTTGACAAACTCCTCGGAAGCACAAAAGATTTCAATTTTGCAGAGATCCCATTTATCTACTTTTCCTTTGTTGCTCACTCTTTAGGTGTGAAGATTATGAAATCATTTCCTACTACAAGATCTTAGAGATGCTTCCCTACTTTATCTTCTGGGATTTTTATGGTCTTGGCTCTTATATTTAGGTCTTTGATCCATCTTGAATTACTTTTTGTATAAGGCATGGGATGGTGATCCTCTCTCATTCTTTTGCATATGGATATCCAGTTCTCCCAGCAGCATTTATTGAAGTGTCCATTCTGCCCCAGTTGAGTGGACTTGGTGGCTTTGTCAAATATCAGTTGATCATGTGTGTAAAGATCTATATCAGAACTCTCAATTTGGTTCCTTTGGTCAGTATGTCAGATTGTACTTTTACATTCATTTTTTGAGCTGATAAAAAATATTAAAATGCAAAATATTTCATAAGATTGCTGTATTTGCAACATGATTCCTGGAATTAATTAACTTCATTACATGAGATATTGCTCAATAATTGCCAATATTATCTTCATGTTGCTGTAAATAACGGATTCAGAATTTAAAGTCAATTTGGCTATAAAGTATTTGCTTTTGCCGTATAATGCTTTGGGTCAATATTCTTTAAGGTATATATTTTTTTGGATTCCACAAGATAACAAGAATATTTATTGGAGTTGTTTTTATGAGAAGAAAAGAAATCTCACATTTTGCATAAAGTTGTAATTTAATTTCTCTCTGGGACATTCTGATCCTTTTCTGCTAAAATTCTCCTCCTCCTCCTCTCCCACCCACCAACTGCCCCCTCAGTTCAGGCCTGGACTGCCTGTTTTCACAGCACATATCAAGAAAGGGGCTGACAGCAGCCACCCAAGGCTCCTTAAGTGTGTCCTGGGCAGTCTTTGCCCCTTTTCCACGTAAAACACAAAAATGGCTAAAGCCTGGGCAGGGCTCATCCTACTGTGGGAAATATATGAAGCATGTTTTGAATATTGCAGATTCTCACCAACCCTGTTGCAGGGACTATCATGACCTAATTAGGCCCAGGAGCACCCAGGGACCAAGAGCTTACATTGGATTTGATCTGTATCAGAACTCTCAATTTGGTTCCATTGGTCAGTCTGTTAGACTGTTCTATAATAGCCATTTTTTTAAGTTGATAAAAATATTAAAATATAAAATATTTCATAAGATTGTTGTAGTTATAACATGATTCCTGAAATAAATTAACTTTATTGCATAAGATACTGCTCAATAATTGCCAATATTATCTTTATGTTGCTGTAAAGTAGAGGATTCAGAATTTAAAATCAATTTGATAATAAAGTATGTGTTTTTAGTATACAATGCTTTGGGTCAATATTCATTAATATAAGGTTGAGACACCTAATCTTAATTTACATTAAATCAATATTAGTGTAGTATGAACTAGCAGTCATCTTAATTCTAAACATCGGTAAGCACAGTCCTCAATTTTTATTCCCAGTTTATCAAGAAATTATGAATAAAGAAGTTCCACACTTTTTGTGGGGGGTGGAGGGAGAAAGAAGAACAAATTTAGAAATTTATTTAGAATATTATGAGTTCCAGAGATACCTTTTCTGAGAAAATGATAGCAATAGAGAAATATTATGATCAACATTGTCATTTTAATTTTTCCAAAGCCATGTATTTCTATTTGTAAGCAAGCTATAATTCTGTCAGACACAAGAGAGAAGATGTTGAATGGTTTTATTATACTTTCCAAGATTATGTACTAGGTCTTTTACTCTCTGTAGCATTTAAAATGTTACAAAAACAGAAACGGAAAACAAAGTCAAATATAAACATGTTTATGCATTCTGTCTTGAAATGCAAATACTTTGAATAAATGTCCAAACTATACTGCATGCTACTATTTCCATTTATTTTAGCATATTTTGAAGTTCTAAAATTAGATGGCTTTATATTCTAGATGTGTAAATATTTGAGACAAATAAGCATACAAACACAAACCTTTTAAAATCTACTTTCATATACAATGCCACTCATGTAACATTAAAAAACAAAAATCAGCATTATTCAAATGAATCAAGTTCTAATTAACACACACACACACACACACACACACACATATATATATTTATACCTGAAATATTTTTAACTAAATGGGTGCTTAAATTTGTTCAGCTAAACAGAACACCATTTTTTATGTTGTCTGGACTGTATGAATGCTATTAAATTTAATTAACATTATTAAGTTGAATTAATTGTGAACTGCATCATAATGACTTTTCTTTCTTGTGAGATGACAGGGAGAAAAAGTTGTTAAATTATAGGGAAATGGAAGAACAGCAAGTTGTAATTGAGGTAGCACTGTCATTAAAGATTAAAGTCCAATGATCTCTGTGTCCCAGAAATTATAAGTGACTCCCCCCAACTTTCTTTAGTTGGCATCGAATACTGGATTGGATTTCAAGATTTACTTGTGAGGTTGATTGAATTATGCATTCTAAGCAAGGATATGTTCTTAATCTTAATCTACATTATTGCATGTGTGTGAAACCATTTGTAAATAGGACCTTTTGAAGATGCTACTTTCAATTACAGTGTGACCCAGTGGAATCTGTGTAACTTGCATCCTTTAAAAGCTGTAGAATTTCAGACAGAGTAACTCTGAGAGAGCCACAGGAAAAAGCAAGAAGCCAGCAGAGAGAGAGGCTGCCAAAAGAGGGAAGACAGAGTTGCAAGACTGTAACCCAAGGATTGTGGCAAGCCATCATCAGAATGTTACTGACTCCAGAAGAAAGCATGGTCTGTTTAGACCTTGATTTGGGACTTCTAGCCTCTGAATACATGAGCCAATACATTCTTTTTGCTTTGGTCAATCATTTGCAGTATTTGTCATGGCAGCCTAGCAAACAAAGACAACTTAAATGGTCTAGTAAAGTTGTTGTGTTTTTTCCACCACAATACTCTGACTTTAGGAGATATGTTTTCTTTTTCTCTTCCTCCAATTTTTTTCTGAGATTCACAACAAAAGAACATTTTTGATATGTAATTTAAAAAGTAACTTGTTCTCTTTCCATTCTCTTTTAAATCCAATCCAAGAATACTTTTGTTTAAATCACCCTATTGATCTATACTTTTCATGTTTACAATATATCCCTCTGTGACAATGAACCATTCTTGGCTTTCACCATCCCTTCTTAACTAATTTTCAGTGAGATTTGATGCAGTAGATCATTCCCATCTTCTTTAAATGTCTTTTTCACTTGACTTCCAGGACACATACACACTTTACTAGATTACATTTTATTTCACAGATCATTCCTTATTTGTTTAATTTACTGGAACTTCCTCCTCTCCTTAATCTCTAAAGGTGAGGCTATTCCATAGCTTAATCCATGGACCACTTTTCTTCTCCATCCTTTCCCAAAATAGTCACATCAAATCACCTGACTTTAAATACTATGCATTCACTAATCTCCAAATCCTTTCTCAACATTCATTTATTATTACAGGGATCATTTATGTGGCTACCTATGAAGCACCCCTCATATCGGTTCATACAGCTGGCTTTTCATTTAAAATATAACTTGAATATGACCACACATCACCTTGCCCATAGGTATAATCCTTGTTAGAGATATCATCACCTTTCCTTTAAACTATTGTACTATCCCCTAACTAGTCTTCTTACATACATGCATAACTTCATGTAGTCTATTCTCCATCAATCAGCCAGAATCCTGCTGTAAATGAGTAAAGCATATCATATCAATTTCCTGTTTATTATGCTCTAGTGGATTCCTGCAAACTTATAACAAAAGTTATAAACTTAATGGGTTTGAAACAATACAGATTTATTATCTCATAGTTCTGGAAATCAGAAGTTCAAAATGCATCTCACTGGGCAGGAATCAAGGTGTTTGTAGGGGTGCATATATTTTGGAGGATCTAGGTGAGTATAGCAGTTTGGCATTGCTTATGAATATAAAATTTTAAATATAATATGATATATATTCTAATTGAAAAATGTCTAATGCTGACTTCTATTCAATATGGCAGATCCTACTTTGTGAAAGAACTCTCACTTCTTCTGCCACTCAAAACCTATATAAAATATTTAGAATAATTTTGAAAAACCCTTAGCTCAAAATAAGAAGGAAAACATTAACAAACCATACAGAATAATGAAAATCAAAATTATCATTGGTGATTAAGATTTGGAATCAGAGAAATTACTGGTAAATCTGAACTACATGAAAGACAAGAAATGGAATTTGTGGTGTCAACATCTGCATAGAGACAAGAAACAAAGGCTTTATCCTTTGCTATGAAAGTCAGGTCCTTATTATCACATAAAGCCAGGAGCTATGAAACCTCTGCATATCAACAAAATAAAATTCATAAATCTTTGTTCTGTTCTGAAAACCTGCTGACCATTCAGAGCAACATGGAAGTAAACGAACACTGTGAGAAATCAGAGGCCCAAATCTGAAACGTGTGAGATTGTAGTCTATATTCATATTATCTAAAGGATACAGAAACTTCATTTAAGAAAGTCACATTATAATATATTGTGAACTTGTAAAATTCCAATATGCTGGTAAATGCAAATATGAATTCAGGGATCTTGGATAAATAGGAAAAATCCTACACTAAAGAGAAACTCCTAGTAAAAAGCTAAACAGTCAGGTGATTCCAGAAACAAAATACCTATTTTACTGTAAAAATTAGCAATAACATAACTTTTAAAGAGTAATTGGAATAAGCATTTTAAAAATATTCAGATATAATACTATTCACAATTCTAGAATAGGAACCTATGAAAAACAGTCTCTAATTTTTGAAAAAGTATATTTCAATAAGAACAAAATTACAAAATTTTTAAAATGTATCTACTAATATTAAAAATTCATTACAGAAGCTTAAAAAAAAGTGAATAAAAATGTGTGCTTCCCTTGTTAACCTGCCATAGACAATAAGACAGTTTCTGTTTCAGTTAGTGATTCTGAATGTCCTTACCTAGAGAAGTTTCATTTCAAGGGAAAGCCAAACCTTACGCATCACTTCTGCTATCCCTTATATCCCCAGGCCTATAACCAGAGTCAGATTGTAGCACGCTTAAAAAGAGCAATGAAGCCAGAAGAAACATAAACCACCAAAGAAATTGTAAAACATGATTGTTTTATATCAACAAAATCTGGGGAATACACTTATATAGGTATGCTGACAGTGTCTGACCACAAAGGAAAAAGCATTTTGGATTTTGCTGAGCACATTGATTTTGACTGGTGGTTCTCAATGCGGGTAATTTTGCAACCCAGTGGACGTTTGACAATGTCTGCAGACATTTCAATTGTCAAAACTGGGGGAAGGTGCAATTAACATGTCATAGATAGGGGCCTAGAATGCTGCTAAACATCCTACAGTGAATAGGTTAACTACCTACAACAAAGAATTACTTGGCCCAAATTATCAGTATTACTGAAGTTGAGGAATCGGAATAATGATGCATTTATCAGAGAGTCTGGATTTTCTATTCTAACTTGAGCAGCTAGTTCTAATTGTTTATCGGTTTGGTTGACTGTGACTACAAGGTGAAACAAGGTTGAGTTGTCAGGAAATCCTTAGAATGAATTGGTAAAAATAAACACAGAGACTATTGGAGTGGTTAAAATATATGCTCAAACTATTCTACTACCATTTTTAGCTGAGAAGATTGAGACTGAGAAGATTGTCTTTTCACCAAGGTATTAAAGAATAAAAAGGGTCATTATGGCTGTTTCTTACTTGCTAAGGACATTGGTATATATAGCAGTGGAGATAGGAGATATATATCAATAGAAATGGCTAGATACTAGAATGACAGAAATGTGGTAGAACATTTAAGTGGCAGAGTTAACATATTGGACAGCAAGAGCAAAATAATGATCAAATTGTCTAATTCCTAAAGATGCTCGGCAGGAAGGAATTGATCATAGTGCCCCTAGGATTAAAATGTATGGATATCCTATTAAGTTCCTACTTTAATTTCTATAGTCAAAAGAATACTCTAGAGTCTGGTGATTAAAGAGGCCAGGTTTGAGTCACCAAGGCTTTCAAATGCTTTTACCCGAATTCTATTTCTGAGGCATTTCACAGCCTTAGAGCCAGTCAAATAAAGAGAAAAAGAAGCATGGAAACAGAACAAAACAAAAACCCTACAGTTATTACTAGTATAAACAATGAATTTTCAACCTACATTTCTGAAAAGGCACCTACAACAATTTAGCAGTTTGAAAGATAAAACAAAAGGAGACTATGTACCTTATGAAATTTAAGGACTGCAGTACAATTTCCCCTAAAATCTCAGTGCTTGCTAAGGAGTTCATAGACAAAGTATCCAAGTTGATCAAAATGGAAGATACTTGGCAGCTGATCAAAAGATATTTCACATCACCAAGACTGATCTGAACACCTCTACTGTTGAATTCAAAATTTACCTCACCTTCAAATGCCTAAAATGGAGACATAAACCAGGTTTTTGGTGAGAGATCAATACATTCAATCTTTTAATTTTAAATCACAAATATGATTTATTCATTCATTCAGTAAGAAGTTAGTGAATCCTTAATATGTGCAAAATATGGTTCTAGGAGCTTGAGATATATTTAGTGGGAAAAAAATAAGCAATAAAAGTAATCAAAAATACTTCCCTTGTAGGATCTCCTTGGGATCAGGCTAAAAATAAGTAGTAAACACAATAAGAAAGTAAGTTAGACAGTGTTTATAAGCTGATAAATACCATAGGGAGGATAAAACAAAATTGAATAAGAGAATCCAGAGTGTCAGGGTTGGGCATTTATACTTTTAAGTAGCCCTCATTGAGAAGGTCATATTTAAAGAAAGACTTGAAAAAGATAGGTAGCTAGCCAGCTGAATAACTAGGAAAATCTGGTTTTAAGCAGAAGGAATTTTTGTGCTTAGCCAGCTAAATGTCGTTAAAGTAAGAGTTTGCCTAATAGATATCAGGAAAATATGGAGATAAATGTAGTGAGGATGAGGGATGTCTCATTGCGAGAGCTCTTCTTTATTCTTTGGAATTTCTATAACCTGTATTTAAGAGAAAAAATTATGAGTTTTGTATAGCTGATCAGATACAAATAATGCTAATTTCATAATTACAACATCTACAATTTTGTTGTTTCAAAGTAATTAAAATTAATATCTAGGAAAAAACAAACAAACAATTTACAGTTCCGAGGCTCTGGAAATGTCCAAATCAAGGCGTCATCAGAGATATTATCTCACCTAAGGTCAGCTGCCAAGGATGGCTGCTGGTGATCCTGGGCTCCTGCCATGTGGCAAGGAACAATGAGGGCTCTGCCATTCTCTGCCTTCTCCTCCAGGGACACTTTCTCCCGGAGCTCAGCTGGAGTAATCAAGCACATGGCAGGTCACAATGCTAGCTGGTTAGTCTCTCCAGTCTCCTCCGGACCTCATTGCTAGTTCTGTTTTGGGGTGTTCTGTCTGTGGTTTTTCTCTTCTGGTTTCCTCGCTAAGCTCCAGGGTCCCCTTTCTCTTTTTCTCTGGCTGTTTCTATGTCCACAGCTTTTTAGTCCAGCAAGAGGATTAAGACCCACCCTGGGTCCCAAAATTCAATCAAAGGCCCTTAACTGAAGTGACCTAATCTAAAATGATCCACACAAAAATCCCTTAACTGAATCTAATCAAAAGTCCCCATTTACAACGGTTTTATAGGCACAGGAATAGGTTAGCTCTAAGGACATAAACTTCTGGGATTCACGCAGCTTCAAAAAATCACAGTTCTTAATTCTGGGGGTGGAAAATGATCTTTCATTTGCTTAGTCTTCTCTGCCTCTGGAAGGCCTGTTCCTTTCTATTATTCCCTTGGGTTACACTTTAGAAATTAAATAAGACCAAGCTTTCCTTGGCAGCTGATCAAATTACTTAGCCTGCTTTCTGGACATAGAAGGTCAGGGGCATATGTTGTCATATTAGGTCTCACACAGTCCAGGTTGCTGGTCCTCTTGGCAGAGCAATTCAAAGGACCATAGGTATCTTACCTGTTCAATTCCAATGTTTGTTGTGCCAAAAAAATGCACAAAATTGTTTTAAGATATAAAATTTCTCATCTCTATATTTCTTTGATTGCTAACCCATGTGTCTTTTTTTCTGTTTCTTTTCAGCTATCTTGAGCCTTTTACGCTTTAGTGGGAACCATCACATACCTATTCTTTTTTCCCTGAGGCATTTTGTCCATTTGAAAGGATTTCAATTCAAGTAGGCTCTACATCCTTAACTTGATCTTTGCTCTGGGACACTTTAATCCATTTGGTTGTTTTTAAAGTGACAGAAAGCAGGTCAGTGGTTGCCTAGTGATGAGAGTAAATGCAGGGATGGATGGCAAAAACAACAAGGAAACTTTTGGGGGTGATGGAAATATTCCCTATTTTATTTGTGGCAATTATTTCTTTGATTGTTACCTCTGTCAAAACTGATCTTAATGTATACTCTGAATATATGCAATTTACTATGCTTATTTATACTTTAATACATTTAGAAGAAAAAAAATAGGTGTGAGCATTTTGATTTGTTCTTTGCAGGCAGGCCATTCAGTTTTATCTTTTTCTAGTCATGAGGTAGGTAGAGAGTCAGGGAAAGAAAAGTTGTGCTCTTCTGCTTTATTACATATTTATGAATGAGCTAATTCCTTTCTGAAGTCATTTCTTCTCGGGGCCAATAATAACTTTCTGCTTTCCAACATCTTTACCTTGAGCTACATTTACATCGTAAACCCAGGAAGAAGCATAGATTACATTTTTAAGAAGAAGCAATGATATACTGACACCTTGATTTTAGACGTCTAGCCTCCAGAATCATGAGATAATAAATTTCTGTTGTTTAAGCCAATTATAGTACTTTGTTACAGCAGCCCTGGAAAACTAAGGTTCCCCAAAATAACCTTATTTTAAACATCATGTTACATGTTCACCACTGGTGGGCCAGGGCTTTATTACTTGTCCACTCTGAGACTCAACCTACCAGAGTGACTACTATCTAGAATATTGTTAGTAGCAAACTGTAGAGGAGAACAGTTGAGGTAGATATTTGTGTTCCAAAAGGAAATGAGCTAGATAGATAAGAGATGGTGTTCAGAGAGTGGGATGCATATAATTGAGATTATACAAGGCTTGTGGATATGGATAATGACAAGATCTATCTTATGACCTTGAGATTGGATGACTGAATGGGATTGGAGAGATTATAAAGCAAGATCATGTGACAAAATATTTTCAAAAAGACAAACTATTGAACTTATCATCTACATACATGTTTAAATTGCTAAGAATTAATGTGAGAATAAGATTGGGGGAAATAATGTAAACCATGAGTTAAAATTATTGAGAAATAAAGTGAAGTGAACTGAGGTCACTAGATTATAGCCAAAATTATTGGTGATGTAATCTAATGAAACAAAATTTAAAATGGTATGCAATTTTCCTTTTCTAGGTTTGGATTTGCTTCCTTGTTTTATAACCCATTAACGTGATCAATGTTTTATATACATTATGCATTATGATATGGTAAACTATGCTATATTGCTTCTGGCCTATATAAGGCAGATGCTGTTATCTATGAGAATAATTGTTTTACTTCATAATTTTGAAGCTTTATAAAATTGTGAACTGGTCTAGTGAAGTATCAGTTATGATAAACTAGGATAAAAACATCTTGTGAGGTTGAGTTCTTGACCCAAAGGACAATGATTGGCAATAGTTCATAATTTCTCTCACCCATTGAATAATATATGGTGCTATTTCTACCATGGCAGAACTCTCCACTTCAAGACATGGAGAGACATTTAGATGTGAGGAGAGTATGTCTCCATTTTGCAACTAATTATTCAATTGTTAAATATTTCCCTAGAACCCTGAGATTATGATCTTTTATGACATATGAAAGTAACAGTTGCTTGGTAGCAGAAAATGTTTACACTAAATTGAAAGTTGAACTGGAAATCTGGCCATTTTGTTCTTTACATAAAGATCCATGAACAGAACAAAATGTGGAGCACTGGACTTTCTAGCATGATTAATTCTGCAATTTGGAGTGAAATGTTTTTGCTGTTATATAACTCAAGAAAGGTTATATTAGAAATAGAACCTGTGATGGGTTTAGACTGTATGTACCCCAGAAAATCATGTCCTTAGAGCTAATACATTCCTGTAGGCATGAAACTATTGTAGGTGGGATATTTTGATCGGATTACTTCAGAAAGGCATGGCCCAGTGTGGGTCTTAATCTTTGTACTGAAGTCCTTTATAAACAGGATGAATATTGAGATAGACAGACAGAGAGAAACCTCCAGAAACTGAGAGAGAAAGCCTCATAAGCTAAAAGCTGAAATCAACGGAACACAGAAGCAGAGAGAAATCTACAAAAGCTGTGAAAGGAAGCCATAGTAACCAGGAAGCTTAAAGTGATGAGACTTGGACATATTTCTCAGCTTGCAATCTAATAAATCGCTATTGTAAAAGCCAACCCATTTCTGGTATGTTTTTTTGGCAACTTTTAGCAAGCTAAAACAGAATCCTATAAAAATACAATCAATAGGTGCTCAAATACTTTATCAGTGAGAGTTTGGGTTACCTCAGTGTGCAGAGAACCTTAACTTGCCAAGGTAATGGATGATGGCAAAGAGAACTTGAAATACATAATGAAGGGGAAAAAATCATAAATATTCACTGTTGCCTGGAGAAGTGAAATAATAACAACAATGACAATAGCTACCTAAACTTATTATCCATGTTTTTTTATCAGTATAACTATATTTTAATTAATTTAGTACTGTTTTTACTCTATTTTACCCATTAATTGTTAAGCAGTTTTGGTGATGGTTAAATCACTTTTTAGCTCATATATTACAGTAAATTGAGATGAGATCATAAAAAGAGACATAAGGAGTAATGGAGACTTGGATCAGTAATAACTGATGAAATTTAGAGTTGTCACATTTAGAAAAGAGAAAGTTGTGTTTACTTTTTAGTTTTTAGTTGTTTGTATTTTCAATTATTAAATATATGAAATAATGTTTTGAAAAAATAAACTAAGGAAAAAAAGAGAAAGTATAGCTTGGTTTGTACAAGGGAAATGTATATTCAATTGGAAGATTTTTTAAATAACAAAGATGTCCAAAGAGTTGAATTATGGTGCCTCTTTATTATTCAGAAAGCTGAAGATCTAAAACTAATGTCTATTAAGAAATATCCCACATTGTAAGAATTGGTGGAAGGTAGAACCTAAATTCCACCATAGACACTGGAAAGGATAAATATCTACTTTGTTAATCTTTCTTGTAGAGATGACTCAGACATACCTCTTAGACTAAGCCATTAAAACACACCAACTTTGAATAATAATGGGGAACTAATGTTTCAGTGAAGAAGGAAAAACGGAATATCTTTTCAGGTGGGTGCAACAACATCCAATGTCCTAAAGAGCAGTGAGGATATCTATTAAGAATGTATCCAGTACCTATCATTTAACGTGCAAGCTTCCAAGTCTAGTGTTTAGCAGTGGTGGCAAGAATCACCTTTCTGGGCTTTTTATGTGGTATTGTCATGTCTGAGGTTCTGATTGTTTTACTGTCCTGTACTTCTGCTCAATTTCTGATTTTCATTCTCTAGCCTCAGAGTGATTAATTTTCTCCTTAAATCAGGCAGTTTTTTTGTTTTACTTCAGTTAAGAATACTGTATGTTAGAAGTCTCAAATATAATAAATAGAATTGGGGAGGAGAAAATATCCATAGAATTAATGGCTAAGCATTTTCTAGAATTGAAGAAAAATGTGAATCCTCAAATTAAAATATCACATCAAATTTTGAGCAGGAAATATAAAAACAATTTCACACTGAGACACATCAGTGTGAAATTACAGACCATAAAAAACAAACAAAATTATAATGTTAGGAAAGCTATAAAAAGACTGATGGAATGACAGATTTTTCATTTGTAACAATAGATGCTAGAATACTACAGAATAATGTGTTCAAAATAATATATTAAAAATAACTGCCACTCTCTAGAATTTGATTCACCTTTACAGCCATTCAAGAATGAGGGAACCTAAAGAAACTTTTCCAGACCAAGATTATAAACATTTCTCACAGGCATTTATTAAGTAAACCACTAAAATATCCTTCCAAGAGAAGGAAATTAAGACAGAAAGGAAGGAATTAAAAAAAAAACACTGATAAGCAAATAATTTGGTAACATTGTGAAATCTAAATGTTTTCACTGCAAAAAAAGTTAAAAAACATTAAAATAGTAACTAACATCTACTTTTTATAAAAATCAACATTATTTAAATACTGTTTGCATAAAAATGCATCTATTTTAAGTGCATATTTTGATACATTTTTTCAAATTTATAATGGCTTGTAACTATAGAACAATCAAGATGTAGAATATTTCCATCAACTCAAAAGTTCCCATGTATGCCGCGGTCCAGCCGAGGCAGAGGGAAGCAGGGCTGAAGGTGGTCTAAGGAGTCGGCGAAGAAACACACCACACACAGGTCAGGTGAATATGTAGAGGGCTTTTTATTAAGGGATCTAAGGGTCTTTTTTATACCTTAGGTTTTGTAAGCCTTAAAGGTGTTTTTGAATTCTATGCAGACCACTTGCATAAATAGGCAAAAGGCCAAGCACACTATGGTGAGTGGTAAGAAAGGAAACTTATCAGATTAACAAATAATTATCAAGTTCAGAACATGGTACAGAACAGTCTTTCTAAAACATAAACCTAAATTATACCTGGCTTAACTA